>JAQIUQ010000709.1:417500-513871 GCA_030378365.1 Hybognathus amarus
GACTTTTGCGTTTTTACCCTTTACATGGGAACGCGATGGTGAAGCGTTTTTAAGATTTCCACTCTAGAGGGTGGTTTCACTTTTTTGCGTTTTTAAGCCTCAGAAACACCGTCGCCATGTAAACGAAAGGCACATCCGATAAAATATTTTTACGCTTTCACCCGCGAGTGTTCTCGTGTAAACAGGACCTAAAATGCAAATCGATTTTTCAAATTTGCAGATTCATATATGGTAGCTTGATATTATAATATTGACGACATGGCTATTATCTACCAACAAACATTGAATTGAATTAGCATATCCATTTTGCAAAATAGTAGCCAATAGGCTAACGTTTCTATAAAGATGCTGAGCTACGCGATCTTTGACGTTTGAAAAAAATAAAGCCCATGACACTATATTCATAGTTCACACTTTATTCATAGTCGACAAATGCATGCGTGTATTTCCTAGTGTAACCATGACAGATTTTACGACAGTAGTAGAAGACAATACTGTTTCCCAACTGTAGGGGGACCCCGAGAGCAAAATTAAAAAAACAAAAACAGAATGCTGCTTTAAATCTTTTTCTATTAAACATCTGGAAAGAGGATGTCAATACTAAAATGTGAAACAGTAAAAAAATTTAATCTCTTTGGTACAAGCCACAGTAGTGCTAGCGCACTGTAAAAGAGAACGGATAGCAAACCTGTCACAATTTGAATCGACTATACCATGGATCCTAGTGCAGACCCATTTGTAAAGGGGCACCTGATTGTTCATGACAGCAATTTTTTGGCTGAATTTGGTAATCTTGTGTAGCTCTGACACAGGATAAAGGATTGACTAACACACCTTTGATTTATTAAGCCTCTTAAATGAGCAGATCTCATTAAAGTTTCACGCATCTCACAGCATGTTCTCACGGCATGTTGATAGAGGACTGTGAATGTATCCGATTACCAACACGTCTCCGTTTTCTCTTTCAGTGCGGCAGAGACGAGTCGAGAGGGATGTGTAGAGCATATTCTCTCCTCTCTCTCTCTCTCTCTGATCAGACTCTTGTGCCAAACTCCTCTGAGGGAGCCGCTTCACCTGAAGAAGGGACACAACTGGATACTTTCCCTCCCTTATGTTAATACTCAATGATATTTTTATGTATTATTATTGTTAATTGTGGTTTGTTTTTATAGCTGCAACTGTTTTGCAGCTTTTTTGTCATTCGGTTTTTTTTTTTGCTCATGTAAAACCTTTTCTGCTCTTTTCTTTATAAAAGTTCTTTTATAAACAGAACAGGTTACGACGGTTACATGCACAAGTCCTATGGTGATCTCTTCACGGATCGGCTGAATCGGAACCTGTCGCCCACAATCACTCTGAACAAATCTAGACTCAACTGAACTGGATCTGCTGTGTTCCCCGCTAAATGTGAGCTAAATCTAGATTTGTCAGAGTTTGGGTTTGGAGCACAGGTTTAAACAGGGCCAGTGAGTCGCGACTGATCGTAACGGACACTCCTTAAGTCCTCTATGCTCTTGCTGTTAGCTTCACTGTGAGGGGTATAGCGTGGATGTCATTGGGCAGCTTGGTCGTCTTAAAAACACTCTGCTTCCACACTGCACCCTCACACGTGTTAAGATACGTTCTTCCCATTAGAGACATTTCGTATGGCTGAAATTCACCGTCATTCCCAAGACACCAGCTGATACCGTGTCTGAAGAATTGCAGTGCTAATTTAAGATCAGCGCCCCATTTTCATCCACATCCATTGCAGATGGAAAAACTTGTTCTAGATCAGCACTAATGACAACTTTGGGGGTGCAAAATGAAGGTCAAAGGTTTGACCCGTTAACTAGATTTGTAAGAGGATTCCTTTTCACCAAGCAATGCACTAAGGGATATTTTCTTCTTTCTAAATATTTATGTTATGTAGTTGTCAATTATAGATTTAGATGAGAGTATCTTTCCTGTAGATTAATTTTGAAATGGCTTTTCAAATACCATGCCAAAGACTAACACCTAAATACTCTCATTTTCAGGACTCTAGCTAAGGTCATACAGGACATACGAGTTTGGATTTCGTTTTCAAAGTTTATTAAAGCAATAGTTCACTCTAAAAAGAAAAATCTGTCATTGTTTTCTTGCACCGATTTGTTTCAAACCCGTATGCTGTTGATTATTTATGCAGTTCATGGTAATAAAAACCACCATAAATGTAGGTAAGTAATGGATACATATAATAGTTTTATGTCTGGTAAAAACCTATTGTCATATTCCCCTTTAATGTTGATGTCATATCAAGGTTGCATGTCAAATCATTGCTTCACCGTATAGCTTGGAATGTAGCTCACTATAGTCACTACAAACTTTGTATGGAAAAGAGCTGCATGAAGATCCTTCAAAAATTCTCTTTTGTGTTCCATTGGGGGAAAAAAGCAACTGGCTTTGGGTTTGGAACAACATGAGCGCGAGTAAATGACAATATGCTCAGTTTGGGGTGGATTATGCGTTTAGTTTATGTAAACTCTGCATCTAAAAGAATATTTTTAAAGCACATGGAGGAAATTAGGGAACTAGTTAAATGATAGGGATGAGAAAAGGTTTCATCTTAAATGGCAACCAATTCTGGGAGCATTAAGTTGTCCCGGTGCAGCCAGAGCCCCGAAAACACACATGCATGTTTGTGATCGCATGCATGTTTGCAAAGTAAAGCAAAGCTTTATCTTTTCACTAATCGAAATAACAATGTAAAAATGCTGCATTAACCTTTATACTGCTTGCCATGTTTTGTGAGCTTGTACGTCTTAAGGTTCATTGATTGTGGTATATGTTGTAAAGCACAGATGCTTTGGCAGGATTTTGTGGAATGTGGTGAATGGACCTTTAGTGCAAAAGTGTGGCATCTCGGACTGAGCTTGTATGGATTATATAGCTGGATTATACAGGGGAACATGTTTTTTTTTATGCAAAAGCTATAGGACCAAGTTTGAAGTTTTCCTTTCTCCACATTGACGTTGTGTTTTATTGTTTTGTACTGTTCTGTTTTGTAAGAGCCTTGTGTATCAATTGACTTTGAGTTTGATTGTCTGTTATTTTTCTTTTTGAACAAATGCTGAATTGTGTGTATGAAATTGTAGTTTTTTTTTTTTTCAGGTTAGATTTCATGTTTTATTCCATCATTGTTTGATTATGGGTTAAAGGTTCATTATTTTTGCTCAAAGCTTATGCTTGTAAGGAGGAGCTCTGCAGTCTTACCATGAGTTTATTTGAAATATCCATCTCAAATCCTCTTCAGAAGACAAATATAAAGATATGCATATAAATATCATGTATCGTAAATGCCTCTTATATTGCCGCAATTTTGTATGTTGATACTACATGTCTGGATTCCAGAAGAGGAAATCTTTAATGTTATTAACACATCTCTGTAAAGTATCAGATGTCCTCAATAAAATGTATGTTTTTACAGATTTGTCTTCATTTTCTTTCTCTAATCCTGCTGTGACAATTTATCACAATTGATTGTGAAACGCGTTAACCACCGGAAACCACCAGTTACTATCTTGAGGCCACCAGTTAATATCTTAAGGCCACCAGTTACTATCTTGAAGCCACCAGTTACTATCTTAAAGCCAACAGTTACTATCTTGAGGCCACCAGTTACTATCTTGAGGCCACCAGTTACTATCTTGAGGCTGCCAGTTACTAACTTGAGGCCACCAGTTACTATCTTGAGGCCACCAGTTACTATCTCGAAGCCACCAGTTACTATCTTGAAGCCACCAGTTACTATCTTGAAGCCACCAGTTACTATCTTAAAGCCACCAGTTACTATCTTGAAGCCACCAGTTACTATCTTGAGGCCACCAGTTACTATCTTGAAGCCACCATCTTGAAGCCACCAGTTACTATCTTGAGGCCACCAGTTACTATCTTGAGGCCACCAGTTATTATCTTGGGGCCAGTTACTATCTTGAGGCCACCGGTTATTATCTTGAGGCCACCAGTTACTATCTTGAGGCCTGCAGTTAGTATCTTAAGGCCACCAGTTATTATCTTGATGCCAACAGTTACTATCTTGAGGCCACCAGTTACTATCTTGAAGCCACCAGTTACTATCTTGAGGCCAGTTACTATCTTGAGGCCACCAGTTAGTAACTTGAAGCCTGGCCACCAGTTACTATCTTGAGGCCACTAGTTATTATCTTGAGGCCACCAGTTACTATCTTGAAGCCACCAGTTACTATCTTAAAGCCAGCAGTTACTATCTTGAGGCCACCAGTTACTATCTTGAAGCCACCAGTTTCTATCTTGAAGCCACCAGTTACTATCTTGAAGCCACCAGTTACTATCTTGAGGCCAACAGTTACTATCTTGAGGCCACCAGTTACTATCTTGAGGCCACCAATTACTATCTTGAAGCCACCATCTTGAAGCCACCAGTTACTATCTTGAGGCCACCAGTTACTATCTTGAAGCCACCATCTTGAAGCCACCAGTTACTATCTTGAGGCCACCAGTTATTATCTTGAGGCCACCAGTTACTATCTTTAGGCCACCAGTTATTATCTTGGGGCCAGTTACTATCTTGAGGCCACCAGTTATTATCTTGAGGCCACCAGTTACTATCTTGAGGCCACCAGTTAGTATCTTGAGGCCACCAGTTACTATCTTGAAGCCACCAGTTACTCATCTTGAGGCCACCAGTTACTATCTTGAAGCCACCAGTTACTATCTTGAGGCACCAGTTACTATCTTGAGGCCTGGCCACCAGTTACTATCTTGAGGCCACCAGTTATTATCTTGAGGCCACCAGTTACTATCTTGAAGCCACCAGTTACTATCTTAAAGCCAGCAGTTACTATCTTGAGGCCACCAGTTACTATCTTGAGGCCACAGTTACTATCTTGAGGCCTGGCCACCAGTTACTATCTTGAGGCCACCAGTTATTATCTTGAGGCCACCAGTTACTATCTTGAAGCCACCAGTTACTATCTTAAAGCCAGCAGTTACTATCTTGAGGCCACCAGTTACTATCTTGAAGCCACCAGTTACTATCTTGAAGCCACCAGTTACTATCTTAAAGCCAGCAGTTACTATCTTGAGGCCACCAGGTTTTATCTTGAAGCCACCAGTCACTATCTTAAAGCCAACAGTTACTATCTTGAGGCCACCAGTTACTATCTTGAGGCCACTAGTTAGTAACTCTGAGGCCTGGCCACCAGTTACTATCTTGATGCCACCAGTTATCATCTTGAGGCCACCAGTTACTATCTTAAAGCTAACAGTTACTATCTTGAGGCCACCAGTTACTATCTTGAGGCCACCAGTTACTATCTTGAAGCCACCAGTTACTGTCTTAAAGCCAACAGTTACTATCTTGAAGCCAACAGTTACTATCTTGAGGCCAACAGTTACTATCTTGAGGCCACCAGTTACTATCTTGAGGCCACCAGTTACTATCTTGAAGCCACCAGTTACTGTCTTAAAGCCAACAGTTACTATCTTAAAGCCAACAGTTACTATCTTGAAGCCACCAGTAACTATCTAGAGACCACCAGTTAGTATCTTGAGGCCACCTGTTACAAGATAGTTATAACAATTTTTTTGACAAAGTGGGACCAGTGGGGCTCCATAGAATCAGATCCAGTTTCTGTGATTATTTGGAGATGCCAGACACATGATGTAATTGAGACTACATCACTCCTGCCGTGTGCTAAACTCCAGCATAGCTTATCTCATCCTAACTAACACCAGCCCAGCAAAACCTCACTGCTGCTACATGGGAAATGAGTCATAAGAGTTCTCTCTCGCTCTCTCTCTTTGTGTGTGTGTGTGTCAAAGTGATGCAAGATGTTCCACTCTGAGGCTGACATCATTGAACCTATGAATTTTCACCAGATGTATTCATTTTCTTCTGTGATCAGATATTTTCCCAAATGACCTGGGGTTTCCTGTGAACTCCTCATGTTGTATGTGTTTTTGTATTCGAGGAGAAACCACATTCCTCAGCTCCAGTGAGTGATCTCCATAGACTGGGTTTGGAATCAAATTTCTGAAAGAGCCCCTATCATGGATTTTTGAAAATGACTGTTCATGTAGTGTGGAATATAGCTCTAAGGCAATGAAAACATCCGGCAAAGATTTATATCTGACAGTGCACCGTATATAAAGTTATTGTCTTTCAAAAGTGAGAGTCGACTCTGAGTCTATGAAATGAATTGTTTTTGAAACGAGCTGTTTCGTAGTGACGTAGATACAAAACATAAGCATATTGGCCGCGCCCAGTTACCACGCGCGCAGACGGAAGTGTAAACTTGAAGTCTAGAACACATTTAAATACTTCAGCTGAATGGCATCATGTCGAAAAGACGCTGTGTTCTACAATGTAAAGATAGTTCAGCCACTTGAGCATGTGAAGAATCAGTGGTTAGAGTTCATATTTGCAACGAAACCACAATAGTATAGCCTGATTGTGTTCTCATCATTTTAATGACGAATCGTTCAAAAACATAAACGAATTCAAATGTGGATTCGCAAGCGGTTGTTGCTGAAGGAGGGCTCAGTATCTTACTTACCCAGTGTATATGGATCAGCTTCCTCCTCCGAATCACAACCTGTAAGTATTATTAATAATTGTTGCTTTTATGGGTTTTGTTGCATCGGGGCAGCAAGGAGGGAAGGAGCAATAAGTGTGTGTGTGTGTGTGTGTAAGTTACTGTCAGCGCAGCTTCTAGGTCTCCAATGTCAGTTTTTTTTAAATATGTGAAATGTTTGTCGCTGTTATTGGAGCTGTCATAAAGAATAGAGCGTCTTGTAGTACTGCAGTGCTTTATCAATATTTTTATGCGTTATGCTAACAAACAATAATTGACTGGGTCATCTGACCAATCACCGCCGATTAGCGTCACGAAAAGGAGTGGTTTGGAAAAATGAGTCGTTGTACAAATCATTTGGGAGTCGGATCAGGTAAAAATAAATGCATATTATAAGACAACAAAATTGTTTTTTTTTTTTTTTTTTTTTTTTTTTTTGTCATTGCATTGATGTAAAACTGTTGTTGGGGACTCCCAGAATAATATTAGGAACATTTTAAATGCCATAATAGGTGCTCTTGAACCTCGTGTATTACAGTGTATTACTGGATCTGTGGTGTCCAGTAAGAGGAACATAGAAAAAATTTAATTCATTAATCTGATTGTCAAGTCACCCAAATGAACTAAGTAACACAGACCACAGACTGCTTTGTGTTAAATGTCCTTGTGAGACTGGAGGACAAACCAGGTGTGTCAGAAGTTAAACATTGACCTGTAAACTGGTTGTGATTAGCAGCATCGGAACCAGGAAGGCCTGTTTTCAGAACAAATGTCCATAGTAACATGGATGAATGGATGAATGGATGGATGGATGGATAGATAGATAGATAGACAGTTGTTTAGAAACGACTCTTTACAACGGGAAATAACAGGTTTTGTGCTGAATCTGACACGCTCTCTGCTAGTTGTCAAAAACCACATGAGGAGTGATGAACAGACATTTTCGGTCAATGTGCGCCCTCATACATAGAAAGACAAATTACATGCGATAACTACCGTGACCAGTAGAGGTCAGTGTTAACCTGACATTATTATAAATAAATATATATATATATATATATATATATATATATATATATATATATATATATATATATATATATATATATATATATATATATATATATATATATATATATATATATATATATATATATATATATATATATATATATATATATATATATATACACACACACTATTGGTCAAAAGTTTAAGATCGGTAAGATTTTTTATGTTTTTAAAAGAAGTCTCAAAAGAATTTTTTGATAAAAAATACACAAAAAACACAGTAATATTGTGAAATATTCTGACAATTTAAAATGACTTTTTTTATGTAATAGATATTAAAATGTAATTTATTCCTCTGAAAAAAGCTGAATTTTCAGCATCATTACTCCAGTCTTCAGTGTCACATGATCCTTCACAAATCACTCTAATATGATGATTTTATGCTCCAAAAACATGTATGATAATTATCCATGTTGAAAACAGTTTTTTACATTTTTATTTCAGGATTCTTTGATGAATAGAAAGTTCAAAGAACAGCATTTATTTAATTAGAATCTTTTCTAACATTATAAATGTCTTTACTGTAACTTTTGATCAATGTAACTCATCCTTGATGAATAGAAGTATTGATTTCTTATTTATTTCCCCCAAAAATAAAATACAAATTCTTACTGACTCCAAACTTTATAAAGGGTAGTGTTTAATGTAACAAAAGCTTTCCATTTCAGATAAAAGCAGTTCTTTTGAAAAAAAAAATATATATATGTATGTATATATATATATATATATATATATATATATATATATATATATATATATATATATATATATATATATATATATATACATATATTAGTTTAAGCATATTCAGAAGATAGCCCTATGGGCCAAGTCCCTGATGTTCCCTGATAGTTGAGTTGGTACGTTAAAACCGGTACAATATTGTTTTATTCCATAAGTGAAACACTGTTTTGACTGACCTCTTTATTGCTCTTTTGTTGGATTAAAAAAAAAGTCTTGTAAATATAAGATAGGCTACAGCTCTACCTGTTCCTGTGTTTGATCAGGAGCTTTGATGTTTCCAGAGGAAGATGACTGTTAAAAACTGATATGAGGGACAGAAAAAAGAGAGGAGATATTATGTGGAATAAAGGAGACAAAATGTGTAAACAGTATTAATATTACAAGCTAGTAAACAAAAAGGTCATGACTCATCCCTTATTGCAGCATTTCCATTAAAACGATCTACCATCTAATGATAAAAGGCCATGAGATGACCAGTATACTTTATTTTGAGTCCCTGATGATGTTTTCACACTTCATTAAGCTTGTGTAGGTGGCATTAGTAAGAACTAACACATGAGAATGAACAGATGCTGTGAGTTCGTTCAGATTAATAATCCTTCGAGGTCCTTGAACACCTGCTGTAAGAACAACCAGAACCCAAAACAAACCACTGTGACCCCTCCAACACTGATTGCTTATGTTCACACAAACCTTGACATTTGTATTCATCATCTGTTTCGCACACAACTCATCCTTATTAATAGTCTTTCCTATAAGCATCACTAATGTAGCTAGTGTACATTATGAAATACATTTATAAAAAACCTTTTAAAACATTAGCTAAAATGTTTATAATTTAATAAGATGGGGCCTATTCGAGAGATTTATCATGAAAGGAATTTTGCCTTTGCCTGTTCTGTATCATTAGGCTGGCTAGCCAACACTCTCCAAGATGGGACATTAACAGACTGTAAAAAATATTGTAAGTTTAACTTAAAGTAAGTAACCTGGTTGCCTTAAAATCTGGAAAAAGTGAGTTAATACAATGAAGGAGATTAATTTAATCATCAGAAACTCAAAATAATAAGTTATCTCAACTAAATAAATTATTATAAAGTTGATTTGACAAAAGAAAAAATGTTGTGATTACTACACTGTAAAAAATATTGTTGGTTTAACTTAAAACCTTGGTTGCCTTAAAATTTTAAGTTGATTGAACTGGAAAAAGTGAGTTAATACAATGATTAATCATCAGAAACTCAAAATTATATGTTATCTGAACTAAATAAATTATTTAAGTTGATTTGACAAAAGAAAAAATGTTGTGATTACTACACTGTAAAAAAATATTGTTGGTTTAACTTAAAAAAAGTAAGTAACCTGGGTTGCCTTAAAATTTTAAGTTGATTGAACTGGAAAAAGTGAGTTACAATGAAGTAGATTAATTTAATCATTAGAAACTCAAAATTATATGTTATCTGAACTAAATAAATTATTTAAGTTGATTTGACAAAAGAAAAATGTTGTGATTACTACACTGTAAAAAAATATTGTTGGTTTAACTTAAAAAAGTAAGTAACCTGGGTTGCCTTAAAATTTTAAGTTGATTGAACTGGAAAAGTGAGTTACAATGAAGTAGATTAATTTAATCATTAGAAACTCAAAATTATATGTTATCTGAACTAAATAAATTATTTAAGTTGATTTGACAAAAGAAAAAAATGTTGTGATTACTACACTGTAAAAAAAATATTGTTGGTTTAACTTAAAACCTGGGTTGCCTCAAAATTTTAAGTTGATTGAACTGGAAAAAGTGAGTTAATACAATGAAGGAGATTAATTTAATAATCAGAAACTCAAAATAATAAGTTATCTCAACTAAATAAATTATTTAAGTTGATTTGACAAAAGAAATAATGTTGTGATTACTACACTGTAAAAAAAATTATTGTTGGTTTAACTTAAAACCTGGGTTGCCTTAAAATTTTAAGTTGATTGAACTGGAAAAAGTGAGTTAATACAATGAAGTAGATTAATTTAATCATCAGAAACTCAAAATAATAAGTTATCTCAACTAAATAAATTATTATAAAGTTGATTTGACAAAAGAAAAAAATGTTGTGATTACTACACTGTAAAAAAATATTGTTGGTTTAACTTAAAAGTAAGTAACCTGAGTTGCCTTAAAATTTTAAGTTGATTGAACTGGAAAAAGTGAGTTAATACAATGAAGGAGATTAATTTAATCATCAGAAACTCAAAATTATATGTTATCTAAACTAAATAAATTATTTAAGTTGATTTGACAAAAGAAAAAATGTTGTGATTACTATAGTAATCGTAGTAATCACAACTATTACTATAGTAATAGTAATATATTGTCCTGCACCCCCCACGATAAAGCACTAAACCCTCCCAAACCCCCCCCAATGGCTCTGAGAGGTGAGGAGAGACATTAGCATTATTAAAGTTAATGGTAATGAAGGAATTAAATCATTTAGGCTACATGTAATTATTTTTCTGTCATAAAAAATGTATTAACTAAATATTTCCTTATTTCAATAGGCTAATTGTAGAATTAAAACACTACTTCGGTTTAGGCCAGCATTTTCCAAGCCAAACGAAAATGCAAACTTTAAACTCATGTTAATTTATCGTCATGAAAAAAATATTCAACTCATTATTAAATTCCACAGGGATATTTCAGTCAGGCTGGATCTTTGATTTCTTAAAACCATGTGCGATTTGTGAATTAAGCAGAGGGCAATTATTTTTATTTATTGAAATAAATCTCGAACCACAGTGGGTAATTTGTGCTGCTGTTAAAACTAAATAACATTTATAGAATAATTATAAACTTAAATGAAACTCAGCTGAAGGATTATTAGGAACACCATCCTAATACTGTGTTTGACACACGTTCGCCTTCAGAACTGCCTTAATTCTATGTGGCATTGATTCAACAAGGTGCTGAAAGCATTCTTTAGAAAAGTTGGCCCATATTGATAGGATAACATCTTACAGTTGATGATTTGTGGGATGCACATCCAGGGCACAAAGCTCCCATTCCACCACATCCCAAAGATGCTCTATTGGGTTGAGATCTGGTGACTGTGGGGGCCATTTTAGTACAGTGAACTCATTGTCATGTTCAAGAAACCAATCCAATGATTCGAGCTTTGTGACATGGTGCATTATCCTGCTGGAAGTAGCCATCAGAGGATGGGTACATGGTGGCCATAAAGGGATGGACATGGTCAGAATCAATGCACTAATTGGCAATAAGGTGCCTAAAGTGTGCCGAGAAAACATCCCCTTCACCATTACACCACCACCACCAGCCTGCACAGTGGTAACAAGGCGTGATGGATCCATGTTCTCATTCTGTTTATGCCAAATTCTTACTCTACCATCTGAATGTCTCAACAGAAATCGAGACTCATCAGATCAGGCAACATTTTTTCAGTCTTCAACTGTCCAATTTTGGTGAGCTCTTGCAAATGGTAGCCTCTTTTTCCTATCTGTAGTGGAGATGAGTGGTACCCGGTGGGGTCTTCTGCTGTTGTAGCCCATCCGCCTCAAGGTTGTGCGTGTTGTGGCTTCACAAATGCTTTGCTGCATACCTCGGTTTTAACGAGTGGTTATTTCAGTCAAAGTTGCTCTTTTGTCAGCTTGAATCAGTTGGCCCACTCTCCTCTGACCTCTAGCATCAACAAGACATTTTTTGCAGGACTGCCGCATACTGGATGTTTTTCCCTTTTCACACCATTTTTTGTAAACTCTAGAAATGGTTGTGCATGAAAATCCCAGTAACTGAGCAGATTGTGAAATACTCTGAAATACTCGTCTGGCCATGCCCGTTCAAAATTGCTTAAATCACCTTTCTTTCCCATTCTGACATTCAGTTTGGAGTTCAGGAGATTGTCCTGACCAAGACCACACCACTAAATGCATTGAAGCAACTGTCATGTGATTGGTTGATTAGATAATTGCATTAAAGAGAAAACGAAGAGGTGTTTCTAATAATCCTTTAGGTGAGTGTATATTAAAATAAATAAAAATACAATAAAATTTTTCAGCAAAAGCATGGATATTTAGACCAAATGGAAATCCCAAATCCCAAATGGAAAGCTCACAGCATCTGCAAATTGCACCTTGCTTAGGCCGACATATTTTTAAAAACTCTTTCTGTGTAGGGAAAACCCCATAAAGTTGTTTTTCTGTTTTTAACAGAATTGCTTTTAAAATTATGATTGGAATTATTATACAACTGTAAATTCAGTTATTCTGTTCGATAATGTTTGTTCCTTATTGTAAAATAGAAATGCATGGTAATATTATTTTATGAATAGCCTATAAGAAAAAAAATCAGAATGGTCAGAATGTTTTGGACTGTGCATCATGCACATAAAAAATAGGCAAAGCAACGAACATTATTCAACATATCCTAGTTTTACAGAAAATATTCAACTATTCAGAAACCTTTGTAATCGTTAACATTTTCATAGGCTAACTGTGATTTAATTACACATTTTTTCTCAGTAACTGTAACGGAGTAGTTACATTTATTTTTTATTTAAATTACATAGCACTGTTTTACTCCCCAACACTGGTGATGAGGTTGTTTCTCCCTAAAATTCAAGATATCAGAACAAAAATGTCCCTGTATAATACAGGGGTTCTCAACTCCAGTCCTCGTGACCCACTGCTCTGCATATTGTGCATGTTTCCCTTATTTAACACACCTGATTCAGATCCTCAGCTCGTTAGGATAGGATGCAGACGAGCTGAGGATCTGAATCAGGTGTGTTAAATAAGGGAAACATGCACAATATGCAGAGCAGTGGGTCACGAGGACTGGAGTTGAGAACCCCTGGTATAATATATATGTCCCCCATATTTATATATGATTGGCCTTAGTTAAGCAATTTCACAACACATGAGCGGAATCGCATGAGTGCTGTTTTTGAAGCTGAATAGCATGAGTGTATATGTGATATTGATTTTATAAAGCAGTTCAAAATTGTGTTATATTTTAATTTTAGACACAATATTGTTTGGTTTTGCTCATTTTTGCCAACGGAAATCTGACCTATAAAGCCAGTGCAAAACTAATTTGCCACTCACAGCCACACGATCAACACACAGCAGTGTTTTGTTACTGAATGATTCCGTGTCTTGAGCGAATCAGTCGGGTGACTGTGAACCAATGATTAATGACCATTTCATAAAGAGAGGCATTTAGGCTACTTCATTCCAGAATGAATCAGCTGTTTTAACCAATGAACAAATCGAATTAATGAATTCACCACTCAAAGGCTGTGTCTGAAATCGCCCCCTATACCCTTAAATAGTGCTCTATTTGAGTAGACAGCCATTTGTATTGGTGTCCAAAACCATAGACATTATCGAGTGCAGTCGTTCAATCCCACAATGCACCGAAATAACGAGTGTAGGCTACAACCGAACCGATGTTTGCTCAACGGCAAGAGGCAGCAACCTCACAGTAACACACTAAAATCTCCCGGAGCACGCTTGCAACCTTATAGAGCATCACAGTCCCGCCCACAGCCGGTACCGGAAGTAAAAATTCAATACAATTTCTCCCATAGACATATACACTAGACCTCACCTTGGGGTTCTAAGCATGCGTCAAAACCGCCGCCATCTTGGAACAGGGGTCTTGTCATAGGAAGTAGCTAGGTAACGCTGCTATCTCTGCCTTTACTTCGAATTCATTGATGGTGGCGGACTTTTGTGCAGCGTATGATGTTCACAGATGAAATCTGAACTAGGAAGAATGTTTAAAAAAAAACAAAAAACAAAAACATTTTCTTTCTGGAATCAATGATAAATACATGTCTGACCGTTGGAACAAACCAAAAAAAAACAAGAAAAATCGCATTCATGATGATTACTGATGATTTTATTTCCGTTAGACCTGTGTCTACTACATTGATGCTGATACATTAAAGTGGAGGGGCTCCCCTGTTCCAAGATGGCGGCTCTATTGACGCATTCGTTCCAATGAACTGCCAAAGCCAAGGTGAGGTCTAGTGTATATGTCTATGAATTTCTCCATTGACATTTGAGATATAAGTCATAAAAACGTAACCATACATGGTAGACTTAAAACCAGCTACGGCTGTACTAAGCGATTGTATATGCTCATATAAACGCCAAAAGTTCATGGGGCACTAACCTTGTTTTAAGATAAATGCCTTTTATTCGCGATGTATTGGATAAGTACTTCATTACCCACAATCCTGAACAATCCCACAATCCAACAGTGATGCATCTGATTGGTGGAAGTCGTGTTACGTGTCTGAAACCCCACAAAGGTACGTGAAGACTGAAGATCGCGTAATGAGTAGTCGTAGGGCTAAGTTCATTGGTCACACTTCTGAGACGCCCACGCGCCATTGGATGTGCAGTTACCATAGCTTAGCTAATGAGCGAGCCAGATACTCAATGTTTTTGCATGTTGAGCTGCAAATGCGTTTGCTTCAGTAAATCGAGGAAAAGGAGTTTCCCTGCACATTCACTATATAAAATTCACTGGAGGAAAAAGTTCACGTGGCCGTCGTCAGATTTGGAAGTCGCTCAAAAGGCTCTTTCACGGTGGCTTTCAGACAACTTTAGTGAGGCGCGGTGGTTTATGGGAGGAGTAGTTCCTTTGCTCGGAAATGAAAATATGTACACAGGCTTGTACCCTCGACTTTTTTTGGATTTTCTCTTCGTTTTTTCACTCGAAATGATGTGTTGTATGCTTATGAGTTCAGCCGTAGCTGGTTATCCTCAGACACGCTCTAATACTCTTTAGATATGGATTTTACAAAATGTCAATGGGAGAAATGAATGGGAAATTTACTCTCGGCACCAGCGCTCTCTCGGGCTGTGGGCGGGACTGTGATGCTCTATAGACGAATCCGGCGAAACTACCGGAAGTAAGCGGGCTCCATTACTGAGCTGTTGCTCAATAATGTTGCCCAGCCATTGCCACAGCCCGCGATTTACGACTGTCACTAACGTTACAACGTTACCCCTTGTATAATGTCGAGTGGGTAAACAGTTTCCGTTATAAATTGTTTCAATGGTGGCAGTAAAATTTCAATTTTGAAGAGAAAACATTGTGAATACCCCGGGTCGACTGCCCCTGTCTGGTGCCGTACGGTTTACACAGATTTCCTGGGCGAGTACAAGACGCGGATATCACGTATAATAACAATTATTTAATGACATAAGTAAAAAATATAATAAATATGTGATTTAGTGATCATCAAAATCTCCTCTCTTGCTATTTTTTCTATTCAATTAACATGCTATGGTCATTAAATGGCTTTCCTGAGCTAAATGTAACGTTATGTGACATAATTGTTCTCCTGCTGTTATATTGACCTCTTTCCATGGTTTAAAAACACGAATTGGTCAATATTATGTATACTTTCTAGCTGTAACGTTACCTTGCCCGTTGCAATGTGAAAATGAGATAAATAATGGACACAAATGAAAAACATTTCATTCATTTATTTATTGTTGCCAAATGGATAGGTATTTTTATAGTTTCCTCGTTAGCAAACGTTAGCCTAGCTAGCTTGCCAAGCTATTTTCATAAATAATCTGTAAGATCGTTTGTACCTTCATCTGTGACTGGAGGCCACTATCTAACATTATCAACCCAACAAGTCATTCTGCCTGGCTGTAGCTGCCATCGAGGGTGCGTTTGCATTATCACCGAGGTTTGTTTACATACCGGTGCATATGCCTATGTGGGTGTAACAGCTCAGTAATGGCGTCACCACAAGATAGCAGCCTACACAGAACCCTCGTCGGATATCGTCTATAGCAACACACTAAAGACAAACCCTGCAATCAGAACTCCATATCAATCCAGAACACGCTATCAACCTAATAGAGGGAATGCATTCACGTGACTTTCCCGCCGGAACAACCCCCTCTCAGCCTGACCGAGTGGCAAAAGATCTGCTGCGTGACTGGATTTAATAGGGGAAACTGCGAAAATGCGACTAAAACGAACAATTTTATAAATTTAAATTAAATGTTTGACTCAATATAGTGTTCCTTACAACTTACTAAAGATCGTGATCCATGTATATTATTGACATGCAGCCAGGAATCGTGTTGCCTGACATTTATGTTTGCCTGATTTCGACACCGGGGAAATAAAAGCAATACAGACCTAAACATAAAGCAAATTTGCCTGTGAACGTTTTATATAAATACAATATAGGTTTAAATCCGGGTGATTACTTATATCAGTGTTATATATAGCCTATATATCATCATATCGTCCAGCCCTAAAACTTTATCGTTTTTTTTTAGTTTATTAAAAAAACATCCAATTATGCAGAATATGGAATGATACATATTTAATTGACGAGTTGCTAATATATATATAACAATACAAAATATATGGGTAACGTTATGGGTTTACAGCTAAATTCAGCATATTGACACAAAATGAAAACTGCTATCCACCTTTCGCTGACTGGCGAATTGGAATTGCAGCGATCCATTTGCTCCTCTTTCTATCGCAGTCTGTAAAAATATATCTCCGATTTTTTGTCAAATCTAGTTGTAAAGCCAATCGCAAAGCTCTTTCCCACTTTATATGTGTTGTGTTTGTTTTTCGCGACATTCACGCTGAACACATATACAGCCGCTCAGTCTTTTTGCCACTCACTGTGAGAAACTGCAGCACTCCGGCCGGAGGTGACGTCACGCGCATTCCCTCTATTGAAACCACCCCAGCAACCATCCAGACCACTATAGCCTACTTCATAGCAACAAATGAAAAAAAACACACCCAGAACACATGACCCACCCAAAACAACCTTGCATCCACCCAGAGCACACTATCAGCCTAAACACAACAAAACCCAGAACTCTGCATAGCAATAGCATTGATATTCATTTGCCATTCAATGCAGAAATCATTAAGAAGTCTTTCAGCATGATTAGAAAATGTGCTCCTGTAGAACATCTGTCTTTTTACCTGCACCAGGTGCATTGAATATCATGTGACACCCTCAAGTCCTTGGTTAAAATATGCATGACTCCATAACCCTCTGCACCATTCAGCTCTGTTCTATTAGATAATATAAGTGCATGTATGAAGTGCACTAATGACATTATGCAAACATTATTCAAGTGGTTCTAAATAAACAAAACATGACGCATTAATTCATTCCTCTCAGTAATGAGCTTCACTGAGGAAGACTGAAAGACTTTTAGAGCTGCAGGTCTATTGTCTGCTGAGGGTGACAGCACCTGCTGTCACTAATAAGTTCCGGAACTTGGATTCTCGCATTGACATTTAGTCATATAAATCATATACTGATGCTTTTTACATTTCGTCTACATCGCCAACGCACATGATGGCACCCTTTAGCGTTAATATGAGACGCAATAAATGGGTTCTGAAGGCGCCTCCTAGAGGTCTAAGCCTAACCCTACCCCAGACCTAAACCTATTCACTGTAAAAAATTGCTGTAATTATGCAGCAGTTTGCCAGTAACTTACTGTAGATTTATATTAATGTATATTTACTGGCAACATTTTGTTCAAAGTTAAATGAACATTTAACATTAACAAGTATTTGTCTTTACATAATAAAAACTATAAAATAATCTAATGCAAAGCATTCTGGGAACCAGAAATCTTCATCAATCTTTTTCAATTTTTTTCCTTCAGATTTTGGTTCCCAGAATGCTTTGCATGATGCTGTTATTTCTACCCTATCTCACGACCAATTCGTACAGAATTCGATAGCGAGTGATTAAAAAGTGGCTAATTCGTACTAATTCCGTATGACCTCACTCGTACAAATTCGTACGATTTGTCTAAACCCATGTGACGGTTAAGTTTAGGGGTGGGGTTAGGGGTAGGTCATTCGTACAAATTCATACGAATTGGCCAATTCGTAAAATATGTACGATTTAGCAAAATCGTACTAATTTTTACGAGTGAGGTCGTATGAATTGTTACGAATTAGCCACCTCATAAAATTAGTACGAATTTCCGTGAG
The DNA here is from genome assembly GCA_030378365.1 of Hybognathus amarus. Lineage (NCBI taxonomy): Eukaryota > Metazoa > Chordata > Actinopteri > Cypriniformes > Leuciscidae > Hybognathus > Hybognathus amarus. The sequence goes on from JAQIUQ010000709.1 coordinate 435,921, forward strand.
ATTGGGTTGGTTATTTTAGTTTTATTCTGTAAAGATAAAGACTTGTTAATGTTTAATGTTCATTTAACTTTGAACAATCTGTTGCCAGTAAATAACATCAATTTAAATCTACAGTAAGTTACTGGAAACTAGCTGCCAGGTTTACTGTAATTTCTACAGATTTTTTTTTTTACAGTGTACCCAAAACCGAACAAAGCTCTGTGCGGGTTATATTGATGTTAAAGAGTGCCATTGTGCGTTAGATTTAGATGAAATTTCAAAAGTGTCACTATAGGATGCCTGTAAGACTGGAAAACTGGAACAGGTTGATGGAATCAATCTGACCAGTGTCCTCTGAAGGCAAAAGGACCTTGCTTGAACAACACACACACTCTTGCAGAGAGCACTCACACAGGAATATGAGCCCGATCTCATGAAAGTTAGTATCTATGGCACGAATGCATTTCTCGTGGCATTTATACGCCAAAAACAGTTTTTGCGTGTTTATGCCACGCAACATTTCGCGTACATATGATACGGCACTTTTGGCGTATAATATGCACGAACTCCCCACCCCCTCCCCCCTAAACCTAACCCAGGGTTTTTTAGTGCGTACCATATACACACAAAAACATTTTGGCGTATAAATGCCACGAGAAATGACACTCGTGGTATAGATACGCATCTTCATGAGACTGTGTTGGGAATATATATGGTTTTAATGTGAATGTGATAATCTTTAAAGGGTTAGTTCACCCAAAAATGAAAATCCTGTCAGTATTTACTCACCCTCAAGTTGTTCCAAACCTCTATGTGTTTATTTGTTCTGCTGAACACAAAGGAAGATATTTGGAAGAATGTTTTAATCAAACAGATCTCAATTCCCATTGACTACCATCAGTAGGAAAAAAATACATACTATCAATGGGGAATGAGATCTGTTTGATTAAAACATTCTTCCAAATATATTCCTTTGTGTTCAGCAGAACAAATAAACACATAGAGGTTTGGAACAACATGTAAATGCAGAATTTCATTTTTGGGTGAATTAACCCTATAAGGATTGTTTAGTATAATTTGAAAGGTCTCAGGGTGACTGGTAATAATGTCTCATTCCCAAAGTAAATCAAAATGTAATAAAGTTCTTAAGAATATAGAAATATCTTGCACACAGAAGGGTGTGTCTTTGAGTTAACACATTCTGGCCTTTTGTCTGAATGCAAATTACAACTAAGCAAATGGTTACCTACTGGTAAATTTGTGTTACGTATTATATACATTTTGTTAAAATGCATGTGCAGTATTGTATTTAGGTATACTGTTTTTTAAAAATAATTTATAATGCTGATTTGTACTTCTGATTAGCTTCAAAGGATCGTTAAAATATGTTTTTTATGATTATTCAGTTAGTATGTAAATTTTGTTTAGTATGTAAATTTTATGTAAATTTAATTTTACATTACATTAGCTGCCTCTTTTACAATACATTAAATTTACTGCATTTAATGTATGCAGTATTGTATAAATATGTATACTGTTTTTGTATATTTTATAATTCTTCAGGTATGGTTAAATAGGGTAGGCAAATGTAAGCCTTGGCTTCAGCCTACTCCTTTTTTTGTTATTTCATTGTAAATTTACCAGAAAACAAAAAATAAAATCAATCAATCAATCAAAAATAAAAAAGGAAATGCAACAAGAGTACAGGGCTGCATTTTCTGTATCAGATCAGCCCATGATGCTGTGTCTTCAATATTGTTGGGTAAAGTTCTTTGTTCTAGAAGCATTTGATGGTTTGCATTGATTATCTTTAATTTGATTATGGAATTATAATAATACATTTACCCAACATAATAAATTGTTATATTTGTTTATTCTAACAGACTTTGACTTTATTTTAGAGTTAAAAAGGAATAGTCAAATATTAATGTGTATTTAATGATGCACAGATATCATTATTAAACCTTTTTCATTTTATGGAGTCAGATGAAACGAGTTAATACATAAGAATAAATGTGTTGCATTGCATTTAATTAAAAATCACTTTGCCATGGGTAAGACGGAACACACATGAAATCTATCTATCTATCTCCATCCACCCACCCACCCATTCATCCATCCATCCATCCATCCATCCATCCATCCATCCATCCATCCATCCATCCATCCATTCATTCATTCATTCATCCATTCATTCATTCATTCATTCATTCATTCATTCATTCATTCATTCATTCATTCATTCATTCATTCATTCATTCATTCATTCATTCATTCATTCATTCATTCATACAAAAACTTGCCTTGAAAAAATTAAGTAACGTTTACTCATTGTTTTTCAGTGTACTTGATTTACTAGATTTACAGTAGGCTAATATTTTCCCAGAATGCATTGAAAATCTACAGTAATGTACATATGCACTATGAAACTGTTAAGAATACAGCATAATGCTGTGAAAAGGACAAAATCTGCAGTATGTGTGTCAAAAGTAAAAAGAAGGGTATGGTCTTGCTCTGTCAGTTGAATCTGTTTCCCATAATTGTTTACTTACAAGTGAACCTGTGAAACCACAATCCAGCGACATGTAGACACCTGCTTCCTCTTTCTCTCCTGAAAACCAGGTCATGCGTGGTTTAAAAAAATCAAGAAACATCTCAGGTGTGAAACATAACAGATTCAGGGTGCAGAAGAAGAGTTTCTTTCATCAACAGATAATGTTTGATCACATCCTCTGTATTTAAAAGCACACTAAGATATATTATTAAATACTACAATTAAACAAATTGTAGTCATTTTAGAAGTAGCCTATCATAAGTGTGTGCGTTTTATTATGTTAAGTGATAATCTGCACAGACTAAATCCTAATCGGGTTGGATTATAGGCCTATTGTGTGACCTCACTGTCCATGTTTAAGATTAGATATAAGATAGACATTTTTTCACATTTCAGGCAATACTGTGTGCATACATCTACATCACTATCATGATAAGTTTAGTTCATCATATGAAGGCATTTCAGTGTTGTCTCGTTTGTTTGGTGACATTAGAGTGTTACATTTCTTCAGTCTGTGCAAATGAACAGTTGCGTTTTAAAGCAAATAACTCACAATTACATTTTAGACAACAAAGCTTTAAAAAAGGGACCATAATACCATAATAACATTGTGTTTAAATGTTTTTCTGTTTCCCATTTACTTTCTGTTTACAATTACACACACACATTTAAATCAAAATTATATATATATATATATATATATATATATATATATATATATATATATATATATATATATATATATATATATATATATATATATATATATATATATATATATATATATATATATATATATATATATATATATATATATATATATGAATTTTTATTCATTCATTTATTTATTTATTTTTCTTTCTGAAAGATTTATAACAAGAGGACTTCATAGCGCGTCTGAACTGTACACTAAATTCGACGCGACGCTTGAACAAATTCGTTGATTGGTCGACTGGCTGCCGACGTCACATTCTATTCGAAACCTTGAAAAACGCGACGCGCTAGATGCTGGGGGTGTCATCATCACACACGCGCAGATCAGGTTTCACTGGACATAGTCTCTCGCGCAGGCCTGCAGTAACGACAATGGCGACTGGAAAAATCACACACATCTACTGCTTCCTCTGAATATCTCCGCTAAAAATGCGATGCTCGAGGTGTGACGGTGGAAACATGAGTAATAACATCTTGTGAGTTGGCTAATATTAACCTTTGCGCGTCACGGCAGCTTTAATAATAACGGATTGAAGATGGCGGAGTTTTCTCCGGTGCTGCCTCCGTTGCGGGATGAAGGAGGAGGCGGACGGTACGGACAGCCGCTGTTCCCCAGATCCCTGTCCGGTTCGGAGTCGGACAGTGAATTGTCGCAGAGTTTGGCCCGCACAAAGACGCGCTCCTACGGCAGCACCGCGAGCGTCACGGCGCCGTTAGGAGAAACATACATAGAGCACCGGGTAACGGACGGGGACACACTGCAGGGTATAGCACTCAAATATGGTGTTACGGTGAGTCTCACATCAATAAAGTCACACACATTTGCAAGAAACCATTTCCTAGTCATCTCCATACATGTTCAATGTTGTTTTGCATCCTTTTGGAGCATCATGCAAAACATGGAGTGTGTCTCAAAAACTAGTGTGCTTGCTATCTAGATAACATTTTTTGGGACAGCAATTGTGGGTCCATGCCGTTACCTATACAAGTGAGCTCCCTGCGTAGGCAACGTTGTTGTAACGTTACATCTTAATAGCGTTTTTTATTTATTTATTTATTTATTTATTTTTTTTATTTTTTTTACCATCACAATAGACGCGACGGGGCACTTGGAAGTGAGCGTACCCAGCTAACAATATAATCGAATAAAATGTATGTGAACGTCCACGTTCAAAACGTCTTTACGGGAAATACCATTGGGAACGTAACGTTACTTTTGAATGTTCTCTGAACCTTCTGAAACAAGTATTAACAATTAAACAACATTAGATACTTGTCCAACTAAACTTTCCATGAATAATGCAAGTTTTTGTGATAAATGTTTTTTTTTTTTGTGGCTGGCGTTTCTATAAAATTTTAAAGACCAGACACCTTTATAACAAATCTTCCACATTACCCTTGAAAAGCATTTATTCACAACTTTGCGGTAACCTTGCCAAAAAGTTTCCTGTTAACTGCCATGACTGTGGCTGACTCTGAAATCGCCCTCTTAAAGGGATAGTTCACTTTGAAATTAATTTTTGGTATGTTTTAGCTTACCTCAAGGTGTCTTTGTTTCCACAGTATTTTCAATTTTTTTTTAGGTCAAATCGTTCTTGTCTGTCAGTCATATAATGGAGGTATATGGGGTCTTCCTCAAAGAGCATGCACAAAGAAATCCAAATTAAACATGATTTATGACTCGTAAATGTAAGTACACATTGATCATCGCCGAAATCCCGGAAGTGATCTCTCGCGTGTGTACGTCACTTTTTGTTTACACAGAGATTTCGGAAGTTTTACCTTTCTCTGTGACGATCTAAAATATCGAAATTGATTCTTCCATTGCGATTTCCTGTATAGAGAGCCTAAGTCCCTCCGCTTCCGGTTCATGGGACCTTATTTCGGGAAAAAGTATGAATGGGAGTCAATGGCAAGAGATAACTTATCTTTTTATTCCGTCTGAACTGTGTCCTGGATTACACATATGATGTTTGTCAATTTAAAAGATAATTATGAAAGTCAAGAAAGTCGCAGTTCGTCATAAAACAGAAGAGTAACTTTTAGTTTTATGTGAAAATCGCTCAATGAGGTACATCTCCCGGGAGGCGAAACAATGAGCGAGATCAGCTGCTGTGTGTGTGTGCAGTCTGGAACAACACACTCATTACGGTAACGTTACGATTATAACGGAAGACTATGGAAACAATGACATAGCCTCAGTAAAGTTAGCCTCATTCATTGAGTGAAAATGTGCGCCTTTGGGGTTTGTAGTCTTTGTAATTACGTATTTTCACAGTCTTATATCTCAACAGTTTTACATCAAACTGCGACTTTCTTGATTTTAAAAATGTATCTTTTAAATTGACAAACATCATATGTGTAATTCAGGGATCAATTTAAACGAAATCAAAATATTTGTTATCTCTCGCCATTGACTACCATACAATATTTTTCCGAAATAAGGTCCCATGGTGGTTCGACCGGAAGGGGAGGGACTTAGGCTCTCTATATCTAAATATGTTTAGATCTTCACAGTGAAAGGTAAAACTTATAAAATCTCTCTGTAAACAATGAGTGACACGCGCGAGAGATCACTTCCTGGGGCTTTCCGGCGCATGTGCAGACAAAAGCGCCCGTGCCCGTGATTACAAGAGGTAAAAACAATATAAATAAGTTTTTTAACACAAACCATTTGTTTCATGTCTTAGGCCATCAATGTGTACTTACATTTACAAGTCATTAAATCATGTTTAATTTGAACTTCTTTGTACATGCTCTTTAAGGTGGACCCCATATACCTCCGTTATATGACTGACAGACAAGAATGGTTTGACCTAAAAATATCAAAATTGAAAATACTATGGAAACAAAGACACCTACATCTTGGATGCCCTTGATGTAAGCTAAAACATATAAAACATTAATTTCAAAGTGAACTATCCCTTTAAGCCTCAATCACTAGTCCCTATATTGGTCCAGCTAACAATACAGTTCACTTGAAGTTAATGAAAAGGAATGAGTGAGTTTGGATAGCCGTTGAGTGTCCATCGGCTGTACACTTATTGTTGTGGTGCATTGTGGGATAGAATGAGTGCATTCACTATGGTTTCAGATAGGGATGCACGAATGATATTGGGACAACATCGGTATCGGCAGATAAAAGCTTAAAATGACCATCATCGGCATCGGCCGATATGAATATTCTGCCGATGAGCCTTGTCGAATTGGGTGGTGTGTTTCCTGTGCGCACGTGACGACAACGAACGAAGCATGAGCGCCCAGCAATTAAACTTCCAACTAGGGGTGTGCGTGCGTCTCACGGTTTCTGATCGTGGACGATTAAAATCTCTCCACGATCTGCTTTTGAAGAAAAATTATCAGTAGGCCATCGTGTCATTCTATCAGTTCAATTCTTTCACCTTCACTCAGTTAACGGATGCTCTGAGGTAAAGTTTTCAGACGGCAGACTCGGCAACAATTGTATTTAATTGTACAGTACAATCATAACATAACATACATTATCTTCATCATTTCATGTCATTAAACATAACAATATTGCTGGCCATACACTGATGAGAAGAGTGCGGTCCGGTGTACGATAAGTTACCTGGAGTTGTCCTAGACGCAACGCGGCGCTTCTCGTCCGATGTGTCGACACCCTTTACACTCACGGGACATCGCAATTCACAAAAGTTCTTTATTTGCATGTGCGTCAAGTCTTGCTAGGTAAACATATCATTCACGTGCTGAGCTGATGCGCTGTTCTAATATCCTCTTTTCTGAGCGCGTTCACCCGACGCTCACAGGAACTAAAAGCCTGTCACAGCGTCTGCATACGGGACTAATCTTCCGAGTCTTTATGCGGTGATACGGTCAAATACACACAAGGTTTACATAAACAAAGTTGGTTATGTCTAAAAGTGAAAGCAAACAGAGAAAATCTGCTTGTCAAATGCGTGTATATTAGACGCATCACGTGCAGTTCTTAAAGAGACAGTAATAATATGCTGCCGCTTGTCCTTAAAGACATACTGCACCCATAAATAAAAGTCTGTCATTATTTACTCACTCTAATGTTGTTCCAAACCTGTATTCATTTATTTCTTGTGCTTAAATATACTATGGAAGTCACTGGAGTACAGCAACTGTTTGGTACCGTAGTCACATTCTTCCAAATAACTTTTATAATTTCAACAGAAGAAAGAAACTTGAGAGAGTAGTAAATTATGACAATTTAATTTTTTGGGAGAACGATTCCCGTTAATATTAATAAAACAACAAAACACAGAGGAAATCACTCACTGGTCTTGACTGAGAACTTTAATAGAAGCTTTAAAAAGCTTTTTTCGCACTTAAAAAAATACAAATATATTGGTATTCTGGGCAAAATTAGTTCTGAAAATATCGGCATATTGAATATCGGCCAAAATCCTATATCGTGCATCCCTAGTTTCAGACAAATGCCTGTCCCCCCAAATAATGCCCTATTTGAGGGTATAGGGGCGATTACGGATTTAGGCATGCCTAGGGTTGCAAAATTCTGGGAATTTTCAAAGATGGAAACTTTCCATGGGAATTAATGGCAATTTAAGGGAATTAACAGGAATTTATGGGAATAAATGGGAATAAAGTGGGAATTTTCAAAGTTGAGGGTTGGCTCTTCATAAGGGAACTTAAATATAATTGAGGAAAGTATATTTTAGCATAATCTTGACTAAAACAAACAGATGCCATTCAAATACACTTGAATATCCATGCCATTCCTCAATCACAATCCGATGAGTGAAGTAGGATGACGACGAGTGACTTCGGCGCTCGTTTAACTGAGAGAGTGAAAGCCCCGGTCGCGCGCACACACTCTCGCTCTCTCTCCCTCCCTCGCGGCTCGCACATATCAATGAATTGACTTGACTGAATATCTTTGAGATTACATGACGGTAAAAGGTCATCTCTGAAAAGCGCTCCACACATTCATATGACATAAACCACACTTTCAATTAAAAAAAATAATCTATCCGTTAATGACACATCCGATTCGCGAACTAATGACTCCTTTGAAACAATTCACTTTAATGATTGGTTAAAACAACTGATCTATCCAACACTTAACTCGAGAAATAAAAAGGAAACACTTTACAATAAGGTTCCATTTATTAAAGTCTTGTTAACTACATTAGTTAACATTCTATAAATATTAGTTTCTATGTGGATTTACTTCATGACAAAACCACCCAGTCATTCTAGAATGATTCACTTCTTTCCAAATAGAGCTATTCAAGTCATCTGGAGAAATTGTTTTTATATCGCAATATATATCGTGGAAAAATAAAATATCGCAATGCCATTTTTTACCAATATCGTGCAGCCCTAATTCATCTAGTAGCAATGCTGATAAGTTAGATGCTAAATAAGCTAGCGTAACTTTATTTACCACATAAGGCAGATGCTAGCTACCTCATGTGTCTGTTTTTCTCTGCCTCCTGCAATATGTTTTCAAGATCATTCCAGTTGTTTAGCTAGTCTTACTTTTTATGTATCTGTTCATGACATTGCATTAGTATTCTTATTTCTTACAAGCTCTTGCATTGCATTAGTATTCTTACAAGCTAATTTTACAGAAAAATGCCACGTGCAACATCCGATGTTCTAATATGGAATATTTCCAAAATTCCCCAGCTTAACTTCCCATGGAAATTTACCGGAAATTTTCCGCCTCTTTGCAACCCTAGGCATGCCCCAAATCCTAGTAAACTCCCTTAAAGGGATAGTTCACCCCAATATCTGTCATCATTTACTTACCCTCAAGTTGTTCCAAACCTGTGTGAATTTCTTTCTTCTGAAGAATATCTGTAACAAAACAGTTGATGGGTCCCATTGACGTCCATAGTATGGAAATAAAATACTATGTGTGTTGAGAGAGATTTGGAGATCAAATAGAGTCGCCTAAAGAAATCAAGCAAATCTCTAAGCAAATATTTACTCATGTATGATTAAAAGCATAGCAGACACATGCAGGTAATGTGAAAGAAGCAAACACTAAATGGGTACATTTATGTTGTGTAGGACTGTTTCTTGAAAATAGAAGTTAATATATGATATTTTCATGTTTGTTTTTTGTTTTCCACAGATGGAGCAATTAAACGAGTCAATAAGCTATTTAGCAATGACTGTATATTCCTGCGAAACACTCTCAATATTCCTGTGAAGTCCAAAAAACCCTCCCTCTTTAATGGACTGTCTCTGGAGTCACCTGACAGCGAGGGTTGTACACTGCAGGAGTCGCTGTGCTCGAGTCAGGACGTGGACGTCCCATCCCCCCCACCAGAACCGGCCGTCCCGGAGCCCAACACCCGACCCGTGCAGGCGGAAGAGCTGTCTGCTAAAGACTTCTTGCACCGACTCGGACTTACAGATCAAACAGTCCAAACAAGCCGCCCGCAAACTGAAAGAGGATGGTGAGAGGTAAAACAACCTTTGACCTGCATGAGTGTCTCTCTGCCTTAATAAACCTACTGACCTCTTAATTAATGATGAACAGAATCTCTGTTCCAAACCCTAGGAAGTTGCTTTGCTGTCTGTTGCCTGTAGGCAGTGGCCCTTATATAGCATCCTAATTTAACGCCCTGTTTACTCCTGGAATTAAGAAGCGTTTTTGTCCATCGGATCACAAGTAGGTGAGGGAGACGCGTACCCATTGACACCTGGTGTTTTAATCCATCTCTTTTATCCACTTTCAACCTCTTCTGTCCTGATTTCTTTGAGGTGAGAGTCTATGGGCGGGTAAATGTTTTTTTTTTTTTTTTAGGTCAATCTTGGTAGTCGACATTTTGTGGTTGTTCCAATGCATTTGACCTTATGAGCGCCTACATTACGAAAGCAATCCAGTCGAATGCGTTTTCAACTACTTCTGAAAGTGGTAGTAAGCTCAAAAAGTTTTAGACCCTGTTTACACCTGCATTTAGCGTGGTCTACTTGTGATCTAATTAGGGCTGTAGTCAACCAAAGAAATCCTCAGTCGACCAAGGTCTTGTCCTGCGCAACGATTAGTCGACAAAAAAAAACAACAAAAAAACCCGGATGTTTTGATTTAAAGGGCAACTCCACCCATTTGCATTAAGCTTTCCATTGTTAGAAACCCAGTTATACTATTGAATGGTTATGCAACACTTTATCATTTTCCCCTGAGACGAGAGAAATCTGCTATTTACCTTTTTCACTTCCTCCAACAATGACGCAAAAATCGTCATTTTATGTCATTGTTGGCGGAAGTGTAAGAGAGGGCGATTTCAGTAAAAAACTACAAGCCCGTGTCCCCACCCTTTCAAACCCGCCAATAGGGGGTTGGACCTATTGCGCTAACAGACCTATCACAGATCAGTGCCAATGCGTTTGATTTCACTGGCAGAAACGTTTTGAAAATGTGGACGAAACTACTGAATACGCTGACGGATGCGTTATGGAGGATTGGGATTAACATTACACATCTTTTTTGGACGCTAAGCTAGCAGGCTCTTGTTCTGTGGAGAAAGCTGAGTAGTAGGGGTTACCGTCCTCTTTTTCCTGGACATGTCCGGCCGTCGATGTCCGGGATTCAGCTTTTAATTTCTGAAGTCACCATTCATTGTTTACATGTAAGTTACAGCTTTTGTTTCAATCTAACTCAATTCCTTATGATTGGTGAATCTGACTGTTGTGTTTACATGAACGCCAAACAAGTGATCGGTTGATGCGTTTTAACATTGCTAAGAAAATTCCTGCTCCTCCGTGAGAGATACGAGACCGGTAACTACGTCTTCAGGTGCCGCTCATCGGTAATCACGCCACCGGCCTCGCGCCGTTATCCACACAGCCGGCACTCATCCCGGTCGACACAGTAAACCTGGCTCGTCTCGCGCGTTATCCACACAGCTCGCACTCGTTCCGCTTGCCACAGTAAACATGATGAATGACGACTGTAGAACGCAAAAGCCGAATCGCGGACATTTTGGGCGATCTCGAAACACATTTTCGGACAGACTCATCACGGAGAATCACTAGTAGACTGTTGTTTACATACTGTGAGGTTCAGCGGTAGGCGTGGCCTCCTAGGGCAGCGAAGCAAATGAATTCTGGGAGTTGATGTTTTTCATTCACATAAGCCAAAAATACATTTTCTGTCTTTTCTCAGTCTAGAAAGCTCCAAATTAAAAAATAATTTCACATTTCTTCTACATAAATGACCCATTTTAAATACACATTCATCTTTCCAGAGGTGGAATTGCCCTTTAACATTTTTTAAACAATTGTCATAGAGCATTTGTAAAACAACAACGAAAAAACATAATAAAATAAATAAAACTATAATAATAATACAATTCTTTGAAAATTAAGTGACTTTTTTTAACTGCAAAAAGTGAGGAGCATTAGCTCTATGGTGACAGTCACAATCGCGCACCTGACCACACCACACTCTACAAAATAATATAACTGGTATCTGCCACAAAATTAAAAATTCTAACAAAAGCTCTCGTTTATACAGGCTGTATTCTTCTTTACTTACAAAGCTACGGGTTAACTTTTGTCCAGCCGATCTGTTAGGCGTTTTAAAACAACAGACAAAATAGCCTAAAAAACAATCTGAAATCTAGGCTGTGTTGTAAGATAGCATATAAGTTTATTTTAATTTTGTTACATTATTTAGACTACTTTCAAATGAGTCAAGTGTACAAATACAAATCTATTAAGAAAACAATCTATTGAGTCAGTATGATAAAGCCGTTAAAAGAGCTGCTCATGTCTTTTGCCCGCTCAAGTTCGATTTCAAATAGGCACGCGCTCATAATGGAGCAACGCGTTCGCCACCGTCGCCTACCTCCACAAAAATGTAGCCATACAAAAGATTCATTCACTCCTTCAAGTGAACAGTATTAGTGGACTTAGGGAATAAGCCTAACTTACTGAATGATTGTTTAGGGTGCGATTTCGGATTCAACCTATGTTCTCAAGCAGTGAGAAATAGAGAAACCAATGAAGAAAACCGGAAAGTGAAACAGATAATTCTATAATTAATTATGCAAAAAAGATCGATACTTGGCGCCTGTGTATCGATACAGTATTGCCACAGAAAATATCGCGATACTATGCTGTATCGATTTTTTTCCCTACCCCTACCTATTATGGAAAATTCACTTTTACATGGTGTTTGAACATAAATGTGTGTTGGCAGTGTGTGAGCAAAACCACCCTAGAATGATAAATCCACCCAATGTTTTTTTTTTTTATATACAATCTCAATAAATCATATGCACTGTCCTCAGAACGAGCTGATCTAAGATTCAGCTCTTTGTGATGTAGAATTGAGCAAGGGGTTTGATTGACAGTGTGGTTGTGGCCTAGACCCCGCCCTCGGTGATCTGTACACACCATCCTCCATTGTTTCAAAGACAGCCGGTAATGTCTCTTGGAAACATAAGTGTTCTGTCGTGGACTCGTGGGTTAATCCGGTTGTTGTGGCTTAAAAGTTAATCCTCAAGTGTGGATCGTCGCCTAACGTTACTGTTTGCGATCCACCGATCCACTCCAGTAACAGTAAGTGTATTTTATGATTTTTGAGCAAATAGTCATTTCAGTCTGTCAGCCAATTCAACAACAAATGCGTCTAAAGTTGTTGTCGTCGTAGGATGTCTGTGTATATAATTTGAACCTTGTTTGTATAGTGTGTAACCACACGTTTATAAATATATATTTAAAGATATTGTATTAAAAACTGCATATATGTTGTTGTTCTTTAAGTTAGCCATCTTCTCACATTTGCCACAGAAGCATCTGTATGACAAGTAAACATGACGCCACAGGTCCCTCGCATAAATGTAATTTCGCTTGTACGTAGCAAACTTTATCACAGAATGTGTATGTAGTTTCAAAAAATTGCGTTAGTGTTTGTGTGTGTGTGTGTGTGTTGCACATCCATACTTGCAAAAAGACGCGATTACGACTCTATAAGTACATAAATGTATCAAATAACCATACCGAGACGTCCTGGTCCATTCTCATTTGTGTTTATTCTGCCGGAGTCTCTTCGTCATCTGGGTCTGATCAGAGACTATTTATATATTCCGATTCAAACATGTACGCTGAATGACAGACAAAACGGTGCGTCTCTCACTCTCCCCTTCTGCTTTAGACTGACTCAGAGCCATATATTGAGTATACATGACTCTGGACTGACTGCCAAAGGCATCAAGTTACACCCTCGTTCAAAGGCAGGGCGGGGATATGCAGCTCATTTGCATTTAAGGTGGTACACCCCAAACAGCTCATTTTTAAACAGGCCTTAAAATGACATTTTCAAATGGTTATAATAAATTAACTATGGGGTATTTTGAGCTGAAACTTCACAAATACATTCTGGGGACACCCAAGACCAATATTACATCTTGTAAAAAGGGGCATTATAGGTGCCCTTTAAGTAATAATAATGCAAATGCAGCATTGATGAGCATGTTACCCACCCCAAACTTTCAATGTAGCCATCTGAACTCTACCTATAGTTAATAAACTCTACCAGTAGTTTGACGTTAGCATGTTGCTAAAGCAAAAGTTGCCAAAATGAAATGATGCAACATAGTCAAAATTTGCATAATTAAGGATAAAGTATTGAATTATTTTTGTAGTCAACGTTACTCTCAACTTTGCCCAGCACCTTATTTTTTATATCTACCTTGTTGCAATTAATTTGTTGCATTACCTTATCTGTAAAATGTACATGCAGATGTGTTCATTTTGAAAGTAGCATGCCTTTTCATTTTTTAATGTTGCTGATCAGAGCACTTTTTTGTCTGCAGCAGCACTTGGCAGCTCACTAGAGCACAGGACCACTGTGAACATCTGCTGACCTCTTGTAATGTCCATCAACGGTGCAGTTTTAATTTGAGCTGAATCAGTCAGCCAGGCTTGTGACTGCATCTTTTAGTGGAGAAGGCAGCAGTTGTTGTCTTCCCTTCATTTTAAGGCAATGCAAGTTGTTTGTCATATATTCTTACACAAACATACACCTGACATATTTCTCAGAGTGGAACCAGTCAAGTCACTCCTGAAAATACATCACTGACTTGTCTACAGGCATGAGCTTGATCACATGTTTATTCACTCAAGAAGTGCAGCAATTTGGCACGCTTTTTTAAAATTGCATGTTGTAACCTGTTCGAGTGTTAAACTCAAACCGGAAGGATGAAAATGGTGAACTTCATGCCAAAATAATTCTCATAATTTATTCACCTTCATTTAATTGGAAATCTATGTGACTATATTCTTCTGTAGAACATAAAAATAGATGTTTTGATGTGACCTTACAGCTTGATACCTATATCCTGTCAAGGTCCAAAACGACACAAAAGCACCATGCAAGTAGTCCATACGAGTCATGAGGTGTAGTCCAAGTCTTCTGAACCCATACAATAGCTTTTCAAAGGACTGTCTGAAATTTCAGTATTCAGTGCACATTTGATTCCTCTTGAGTTTCCTTGGGCAGCTTGAACATTCTGGGCAATTGAGTTAGTGTTCAGTGCTTCTCAATCTGTGTCAAGCCGTTTTAGCTTTTATTCATTTCCAGGATATGAATTCTTGATATGAACAGTTCAATTCTTGATATCAACAATTTAATTCTTGATATCAACAATTTTATTTTCACTATGTAAAATGTCACAATAGGCTGCCATTCAAAATGAATTGTTGATATCAAGAATTGATTTTTTACTAGTAGAAATATCCTTTTTGATATTAATAATTCAATTTTTACTAGTGACAATTTTAATTTCTGATATCATGAATGTGATTGTTACTAGTAAGAAAGCCATTTTAGATATCTAAAATAATATTGATATCAGAAATACATTTTCAGATATCAATAATTACATTGTTACTAGTAAAAATGTGAATTCCTGATATCAATAATTAAATTGTCACTAGTTGAAATGTCTATTCTTAATATCAACAATTCAATTGTTACTAGTAAAAATGATCATTTTTGATATCTGAAAATGTATTTCTGATATCAATATTATTTTAGATATCTAAAATGGCTTTCTTACTAGTAACAATCACATTCATGATATCAGAAATTAAAATTGTCACTAGTAAAAATTGAATTATTAATATCAAAAATGAACATTGTTACTACTAGCAATTAAATTGTGTATATCAAGAATAGACATTTCAGCTAGTAACAATTGAATTCTTGATATCAAAATTAAAGGTTTTTACTAGTAACAATTGTATTTCTGATATGTGAAATTGGAATTTCATCTAGTAAGAAATCAATTCTTGATATCAACAATTGGTTTTGAATGGCAGCCTATGGTGACATTTCACTAGTGAAAATACAATTGTTGTATCAATTACATTTTTGATATCAAGAATTACATTTTTGAAATCAAGAATTACATTTTTGAAATCAAGAATTGACATTTTTGAAATCAAGAATTACATTTTTGAAATCAAGAATGACATTTTTGAAATCAAGAATGATTGTATTTATTTATTTTTGGGATTGATAAAAGCCCTTCTAGGGACAGGTGTTGCGAATTAGCCTTGGCTATAAACACTGTGATACAGGCATCGGATTGTTGTTTATGTAATAATCTGTTTTTTTTGTATCTGTCCCTATTCAAATAAACAATAAATAAATAATTTTTTGAAATCAAGAATGACATTTTTGAAATCAAGAATGACATTTTTAAATCAAGAATGACATTTTTGAAATCAAGAATAATTTTGACATTTTTGAAATCAAGAATGACATTTTTGAAATCAAGAATGACATTTTTGACATTTTTGAAATCAAGAATGACATTTTTGAAATCAAGAATGACATTTTTGAAATCAAGAATGACATTTTTGAAATCAAGAATGACATTTTTGAAATCAAGAATGACATTTTTGACATTTTTGAAATCAAGAATGACATTTTGAAATCAAGAATGACATTTTTGAAATCAAGAATGACATTTTTGAAATCAAGAATGACATTTTTGAAATCAACAATGACATTTTTGAAATCAACAATGACATTTTTGAAATCAACAATGACATTTTTGAAATCAACAATGACATTTTTGAAATCAACAATGACATTTTTGAAATCAACAATGACATTTTTGAAATCAACAATGACATTTTTGAAATCAACAATGACATTTTTGAAATCAACAATGACATTTTTGAAATCAACAATGACATTTTTGAAATCAACAATGACATTTTTGAAATCAACAATGACATTTTTGAAATCAACAATGACATTTTTGAAATCAACAATGACATTTTTGAAATCAACAATGACATTTTTGAAATCAACAATGACATTTTTGAAATCAACGAATGACATTTTTGAAATCAACGAATGACATTTTTGAAATCAACTAATGACATTTTTGAAATCAACGAATGACATTTTTGATATAAAAAATCTTATTGTTGAGCTGCAACAATTGATATCCTGAGAATTAAGAAGAATTCATATCCTGGAAATGAATAAAAGCTAAAACGGCTTGCCATACTCAGTCTGCCATCAGACACACACACAGCAATTGTGTTTGTCGTCATTGATGTCAGAATACAGGCATTTTGTTTATTGGTCGAACTGTTCCTGTAATTAATTTCCTGGGTGTAATACATTCTCGCTCAATCATTTGATAACTGGTGTGTTAAAAAATTCTGAATTGAAAAGCGATTCATGAACATGTTCTCTCTGCTGGTGTAAGATATATGAGTACAGTGGCAGAAAACTGCTCAATTAATCATGAAGGTCTGGAAAGGAAGCAACAAACTCTCAGTACACATGTGCTCAACCATGTCCTCGATCAAACAGACGTGACATTTTGATCTGATAATGTTGCGACTGAGTCATGTAAATGATCAATGGCTAGGCAGTGCTGATCATCAGTCAGTTTCTCCACAAACAGGAACTGCCAATCAAAAACCTCTAATCTAGTTATATTTATTGACTGGCAAACATACCCGTTTCAATTAAAACAGATTTACGGTGTTTAAACAGTCTGTTTGGAGAATATAGGAAGTCAAACAGGGGCAGGTCAGCAGCTGATGCGGTTGTTTCCATAGATGTCTCGTTAAACTTCTGGATGAGAAAATTTCTAAATCTGTGAGGGGGTTTTAAAGGAATTGTCCACCCAAAATATAAATTCTGCCATCATTTACTCACCCTGATGTTGTTTCAAACCTGTATGACCTACTTTCTTTACTGCCGAACAAAGATGATATTTTGAAGCATGTTGGTAACTAAACAATGTTTTGTTCCTGTTGACTTCAATTGTATGAGAAAAACTGTCAATGGAAGTTGCTCATACAATTGAAGTTGGGTGTTCATACCATCAGTGTTGAGTAAGTTACTCTAAAAAAGTTATAAATTACTAATTACTGATTACATATTCAGCAGTGTAATTAGATTACTTTACTTTATAGCATTTCTTATTACAAATTACTTTCTAAATCCCATATCAACCTTGACCATTTGAACAGTTAAGGATATACCTGAAACTGCTCTTTTAATGATTTCAGATTAATCATGTAAAATTGCATAAATACCTGGTATTTAAAGGGAGGGAGGAGGTTACATTTAAAAATATACATTTTAACATTTGACATTCAATTTTGATTTTATATAGATTTGTTATATAGTGTTTAATGCAATTATGTTAGAAGTAACTAATTAAATTGCAGAAAATTAGAAGTAATCCCTTAATTAAACTACAGTAAACTACTTGGTAACATAATACACCCAACACTGACGTGTGTGTATATGTGTATACACACACACTACCAAGTTCAAAGGTTTAAGGTCGGTAAGATTTTTTATGTTTTTAAAAGAAGTCTCTTCTGCTCACCAAGGCTGCAATTTTTTGATAAAAAATACACAAAAACACAGTAATATTGTGAAATATTATGACAATTTAAAATGACTTTTTTATGTTTATATATATTAAAATGTAATTTATTCCATGTTGAAAACCAGTTTTTTACATTTTTATTTCAGGATTCTTTGATGAATAGAAAGTTCAAAGAACAGCATTTATTTAATTAGAATCTTTTCTAACATTATAAATGTCTTTACTGTAACTTTTGATCAATGTAACTCATCCTTGATGAATAGAAGTATTGATTTGTTATTTATTTCCCCAAAAATAAAATACAAAATCTTACTGACCCCAAACTTTTTAAAAGGGTAGTGTTTAATGTAACAAAAGCTTTCCATTTCAGATAAAAGCTGTTCTTTGAACTGTTCTATTCATCAAAGAATCCTGAAACAAAAATGTAAAAAAAAACTGTTTTCAACATGGATAATAATCATACATGTTTTTGGAGCATAAAATCATCATATT
The DNA here is from genome assembly GCA_030378365.1 of Hybognathus amarus. Lineage (NCBI taxonomy): Eukaryota > Metazoa > Chordata > Actinopteri > Cypriniformes > Leuciscidae > Hybognathus > Hybognathus amarus. The sequence continues at coordinate 454,524 of JAQIUQ010000709.1, forward strand.
AGAGTGATTTGTGAAGGATCATGTGACACTGAAGACTGGAGTAATGATGCTGAAAATTCAGCTTTTTTTCAGAGGAATAAATTACATTTTAATATATATTAAATTGTCATAATATTTCACAATATTACTGTGTTTTTTGTGTATTTTTTATCAAAAAATTGCAGCCTTGGTGAGCAGAAGAGACTTCTTTTAAAAACATAAAAATTCGTATCCAATCTTAAACTTTTGACCGGTTGTGTGTATGTATGTATGCATGTATGTATGTATATGTACATATATATTTACACACGCATCTTTTTTTTCTATTAGTGTTACAGCTGATTTTTTTTAATTATTGTTTGTCTGTTTAATTTCAGAGAGGAAGATGACCCAATCCGACTCAACATCATCATATCAGGAGATCTGATGGACTCTTCATCTCTTTACCTGCAGCGCTGACAATGACCCATCAATCATCTTCATCTTTCTATTCCTCTTTTGCCTACTTTTTTTTAACTCTCTCTTTACCCAAACTGCAACACATGACCACTGGTCCATCATTGCCTTCTTCAGCAGTATTATAGTGATTTTATTTCAGATTTTTATCATCACTGTTCCATCTCGCATAACAGTAACGATTCTACAGCCGAGTTTGTCTTCTTTAGGAAGAGCTATAACCATCCACGTGCAGATCACAAACTTATGATAACCACAGCCTATGCTCATATGAAACTGTATGTGCAGTCTATCCCATATAACGTATAACAGAAAAGGATCCGGACTCTGTGTGGCTGCTTGCTGATTTTAATTTATTGTTTTGTTTTGTTTTGTTTTTTGCCTATAAAAGCTTTATGTGTGGGGTTGAAAGGGATAAATAATGCTGTTTTGGTGTGAATGTTGTGTTTGTGTGTTGGGGTTTAAGAAAAATGTTTTACTGTGCTGTTTGATTTGGGTTATGTCGAATAAATGCTTCTGTAAGCGGATCAGAAGAGCTTCCTGTTTCATAGATCTGCAAACAAAGTGTTGGGTTATTGTTGGGTTATTATAATTTATTCGAAAATTATGCTGTACGAACCATTTATGTTAAATATGGTCTGAAAAACCGGTAACGCTTCCTTTTACAGTCCAGTTACCCATGTAAATACTATGTACTTATTTTAGTAACTACACTCACTGGCCACTTTATTAGGTACCCCATGCTAGTAACGGGTTGGACCCCCTTTTGCCTTCAGAACTGCCTCAATTCTTCGTGGCATTGATTCAACAAGGTGCTGGAAGCATTCCTCAGGGAGTTTGGTCCATATTGACATGATGGCATCACACAGTTGCCGCAGATTTGTCGGCTGCACATCCATGATGCGATCTCCCGTTCCACCACATCCCAAAGATGCTCTATTGGATTGAGATCTGGTGACTGTGGAGGCCATTTGAGTACAGCGAACTCATTGTCATGTTCAAGAAACCAGTCTGAGATGATTCCAGCTTTATGACATGGCGCATTATCCTGCTGAAAGTAGCCATCAGAAGTTGGGTACATTGTGGTCATAAAGGGATGGACATGGTCAGCAACAATACTCAGGTAGGCTGTGGCGTTGCAACAATGCTCAATTGGTACCAAGGGGCCCAAAGAGTGCCAAGAAAATATTCCCCACACCATGACACCACCACCACCAGCCTGAACCGTTGATACAAGGCAGGATGGATCCATGCTTTCATGTTGTAGACGTCAAATTCTGACCCTACCATCCGAATGTCACAGCAGAAATCGAGACTCATCAGACCAGGCAACGTTTTTCCAATCTTCTATTGTCCAATTTCGATGAGCTTGTGCAAATTGTAGCCTCAGTTTCCTGTTCTTAGCTGAAAGGAGTGGCACCCCGTGTGGTCTTCTGCTGCTGTAGCCCATCTGCCTCAAAGTTTGACGTACTGTGCATTCAGAGAGGCTCTTCTGCCCACCTTGGTTGTAACGGGTGGTTATTTGAGTCACTGTTGCCCTTCTATCAGCTCGAACCAGTCTGGCCATTCTCCTCTGACCTCTGGCATCAACAAGGCATTTCCGCCCAAAGAACTGCCGCTCACTGGATGTTTTTTCTTTTTCGGACCATTCTCTGTAAACCCTAGAGATGGTTGTGCGTGAAAATCCCAGTAGATTAGCAGTTTCTGAAATACTCAGACCAGCCCTTCTGGCACCAACAATCATGCCACGTTCAAAGTCACTCAAATCACCTTTCTTCCCCATACTGATGCTCGGTTTGAACTGCAGGAGATTGTCTTGACCATGTCTACATGCCTAAATGCACTGAGTTGCCGCCATGTGATTGGCTGCTTAGAAATTAAGTGTTAACAAGCAGTTGGACAAGTTTACCTAATAAAGTGGGCGGTGAGTGTATAATTACTGGGTAATAACTAGTACTAACCATGAACCTACCCCTAAACCTACCCCTGTTCCATGTACTTACCTTATATTAGCTAGTACTTGCTAGGTAAGTACACTTTAAGTACACTGCAAGTACTACACACGTTTGGAGATTTGAGTCTGGAAAAGTGTAATTTTGAAATGGAAAATGTGTAGGAGCCCGCCTCTAACGAACACCCAGGCAGTTGAGATTTTAACAGTCCCCTGATAAATAATTTTTGGGCAGTTTTTCTACTCAACGACAAGTAAAAGTTTTTGCAACATTTGTCTATACACAAGCCTATACAATTTTGACTGAACTTATGATTGCACTTGTAATGCAACAAGGACACTTAAAGGTCCCCTGACATGAAATTTTAATTTTCTGAGTTTTTTTAACATTAATATGAGTTCCCCTAGACTGAATTTGGTCCCCTCGTGTCTAGAATTTTCAATCGAGTGTAAATCGAGCTTTGGCCATTTTTCTCTTCTCTGCATCCATCTGCATCTCAGACGTGCTTATCTAGAATCTCCCCCTATATAGAGCTGGTAAGTCCCGCCTCTTCAGCGAGCCCCGCTGGACCTCTAGGTTGAAAAATCGTCAATGCAAGTGAATGAGAGAAAATAATTATTTTCTAATCCCGTTTGAATTTTGCAATGAATGTAACATATGTTGTCTGTGAATTTTTTATATAATGTTTCGTGTAAAGAATGCAACAATTTAGCGGGTAGATCACCCCCACTAGCACACGGATCCCGCTAAACATGCCTGTGTCTCTGGGTCACTTCACCGCCTTCTTTTAGGGAGAGGACAAACTAGTTGAGCGTGGTGAAAACCGTGATTTGTGGAGGGAAAATGTGTTATGCGTCGACATCACATATGGGACGTGTAGTCTTTCTCGTTATGTCTATTCCACAACTGCTAGCCAAAGAATCATACAATAAACTGTCAAACTCGTTACATGAGAAATTATATAAAAAATTCACAGACAACATTTGTTACATTCATGGCACAATTCAAACAGGATCAGAAAATAATTTTTTTCTCTGATTCACTTAAATTGACGCTTTTTCAACGTAGAGGTCCACTTGGAGTTTTACGATGGGCGGGACTTACCAGCTCTATAACGTCATATGGGGAAAAGGTTACTCCCCTTTCTCTGCTTTGCCCGCCCAGAGACCGACCATGAGAAAACGAGCTGAGCAGGACGTACGAACACGCGCAGGCGCGGTTTTATTTTTCCCTAGAGAAATAGCTGATTTGAGTTTTTTCCTCGAGAAATATCATGGCTTGCAACGAGCGAAGCATGGCAGTTGCTCAGTGTTCGGATGTACAAATGAACACAAAAGTATTTTTTTAGTTCCTTCATCCGCGCCTCTGAAGAAACAATGGGTTAATTTTATTTTTTCTGGAAGTGCGCCGACTCAACTCAACTCCCAAAGTTTTGTATGGTCCAACAGGCAGGAGACAGGTTAGTTAATCTTTCTCTCAAAATCGTTCGATACTGTTTATTCATCAGTAATTCAAGTCGGACTATTATCAACTTCACATCGTTTCTTTGAATAGGGATGAAAATAATCGTATTTAAGGAAAGTGTTTAGCAGGATTGATATTCAAAACGGTAAGCACGCACTGCTTTGTTTACGTTATGTGTATCTGCAGCTTCGGTTTTCCTTTTTGAATGACGAATACAGACTAACATATCTCCAGAAATAGACAGTTGGCTTAGTAAACGCAGGCGCAGAAAGCACATTATAGCTGACAGTCAGCACGCGCTGCTTTGTTTACGTTATGATCTGCAGCCGGCAGCGTCGGTTTTCCTTTTTGAATGACGAATATAGACTAATATATCTGCAGAAATAGACAGTTGACTCATTAAATGCAGGCGCAGAACGCACATTAGCCTATGGAGCGGACGAGTTCCAGGCTTTAGAGAGAACAGAAACTGCGTTACATTGCACAACGAAGCTCTTATACTGTATGTACATCATTGTGTCTACATTGGTGAAAGCAGAGAGTGCAGAAACTGCGTTATACAATAAGATCTTCATTCTCGCGGTCGACAGACTGTCATCTGCTGCTCAATCTCACCATAGCAACATTTTATGTGATGAGAATCTAAACACTTCAAAAACTTCTCACGAATCACTCAGTAATCTCGATATCTGTCATAGTAAAAACTAGTGTTGTCAAACGATTAAAATATTTAATCGCGATTAATCGCATTAATGTCATAGTTAACTTGCGATTAATCGCACATTTTTATCTATTCTATATATCTTTTGATTTCTTTTTGTTACATTATTTTTTCTCATTTTAATGCTCTTATCAACATGGAAAAGTGGATTGGCTTGTTTAGTGCAGATGTTTTTTTTATTATTATTATTGAAAATAACATTGGAATAGTGTTAAATTTCACACTATATAAAAATCTCTCACACAATGTAACACTGTCTACCAATAAAAGGGTGAAAAAAATACTGACAGGTCCTAATATTGACGAGGGGGTGGAGAATTCGCATCAGCTGTGTGTGTTTGCTTGGCCATCATCAAGTGGTGTTTCAGACTGGACGTGCTGCGATGATGATAGCTCAGTTCACAACGACAAAACACACAGATCACTTGGTCTAGTCAATGGGACAGTTTGGCAACTTTTTAAAAGTAAACTTTCCAATTCAGAATCTTAGGGCATCCATTTCGATGTCTCGTGCTCGTCATCCACTCAAAACGTAACGTTACTATTTGGCCGGCTCGCAAGCCCAAACGAGTGTGTGCGGCACAAAACATCCTCGCGCTGCGCTCTGAAACCCATTCATTTCAATGGCTTGCGCCGCGCGAGGACGTTCTGTTGCTTCTTCGACCAAAGAGCAAGCGGATCTAGCTAGATCGGAAACAAAACAACAGGCATGCCACAAACACACATTTCGGCTTTGAGTGGATGACGACCGCGAGTCGGCGAAATGGATCAGGACGCATGCCGCGTCCTGTTGCAAAAGCATGTGACAAAAAGAGCGTTAATCGCGCGATAAAAAAATTAACGCCGTTAAAATGGGTTTGCGTTAATAACGCGTTAAACTGAAAGCCCTAGTAAAAACGTATAATAGCTGTAGTAAAACGTATTCAAGAGAGTTTCACATGTAATATGTAGCTATTTCATATGCAAGCATGTCAGCCAATCACAGCAGTGGGCGGTTACATTGAATCCCACAGCAGACACGCCCCTTCAAACAGAGCGTTCTAAGAAATCAGGCTAGGAAAAATGCCTTTTATTTCTAAATTATAACTCTTTTTGATCTAAAAAACATGCTAACATTATAAGGGCAACCCAGGAAACATTATAAAATAATACAAAAAACCCATGTCAGGGGACCTTTAAGTTAATAGCTACAATTTAATTATTATTTTTGATGCTCAGGGGCTGCTGATCTTAAGCTAAATACATGAACTGTCTAATGTATAGTTTTGAAATGTCTCGGATGTGTTCATTAATTGTGTTCACTTTGAAGTGTGAGAGATTATTCATATCAGCCTGCCAGATGCAAAGCTTACACTGTGGCAATGACAGGAATTGTTTGCTGATGTTCTTCATGTCTTACTCCATGAACTTAAACAAAACCCTAAACTAGAATTAATTGTCTGAATGCACTACATTTAGAGCTAAACCATAGACAACAAAATGGAAAAATCAGATGATCAATAAGATGGTTGAATATTAAGTGTCCCCCACTTGGGGGTGCTCCTTTGGCCAACGAACAAACACGGTTGTGAATATTATTCACATTATTTGGGATTGGTAGCATTCAAATATTCATCCAGTTCCTTTCGCTTGAAGATCGGATTCATCATGTCTGTGGGGAGGACCTGTCTGCTTCTTGTGGTCCTGGGACCTGGGTGTGCTTTTTGGTACCAATCTTTTATTTGAAAGCCACATTTCTAGCATCTGTAACGCTGTATTTTTCCATCTTAAAAGTATATATAAATTATGACATATGCTCTCAATGACAAATGCAGAAAAGTCAGTTCGGTAACAATTTATTTCAATAGTCCACTTTAGACATTCTACTAACTATAAGTAACTTTGCAACTACATATCAACAAACTGTTATTAGAGTATTAGTAGACGGTATTTCTAAAGGGGTCATGAACTGCCATTTTAAATTTTATTATATTGTCTGAGGTCAACTTATGACGTTTGCTTGGTTTTTGCATTCAAAAACATCAAAATGAACAAGTAATAGGCTATTTTCTACCCTAGTTGACTTAGTTAACTTCGAAGTTCCGGGTGTCTCCCGCAGATTGATAGCGGCTAGCTGATGACCGTAAATTACTTCAAATCTCCCGGAATCTAGAGCGAGCGGAGCAAGAGTGCACACATACTGTGTTTCAAACTGTGCAGCGCGCATGCGACAGAGAGCGAGAGGGTAAAACAAGGGTGTGGGAAAACGGCGTTTTAAACCTTATTTTGTGGCATAGTCATCAAACTTTTTCAGCTATTTTTATATATTTTACTGCTGTTTCTATACATGCAGTTTTTATGTCCCGTTGACCAGTGAAAGTGCAGTTCTGACTCTCTGCCCATTCATTTAGATAGAGCCTGGTCTTGTTAAAGGACAACTTCGGTGCAAAATGAACCTTTGGTCTAATTACACATTGTTACCTAGTTAACCGTCTATCTGAGATTTGTTTTCATGATTGTCAAATGTAAATAAGTTTTATCTCTAAAAACAGTTTAGCTTATAATGCTAGTATAACGCTAGTATATAGGGCATAGAGTAATGACAAATAAAAATCGCTTGTTATTACCACTAACAAGGCTCAAAATAGCCCCACAGTAACACGGTAGCATAATAAGGGTCCCTACATTCAAACCGAAGCATTGAGAACTTTGTCAGTGTCCATACAGTTTAATAAAAAGATATTTTATCCACACTGTCAACTTCGCGAATACAGGAAGAAGCCATCTTTGAAATATAGTCTCTACTAGTCGATCTACGAACGCTGTTCCAAGTGCGCTCATGAGATGTGAATAAGGTGATAAGGTGAGCGCGACCAGTAGGCAACATGTACATATTAAAGACAAGAAAATGATTCGTGTTTGTGTTTCTTCCAAAAACAACGGACTATATGAGATTCTGCACAGTTCAGCGCACTTGGATCAGCGTTCGTAGATCGACTGGTAGAGACTATATTTCAAAGATGGCTTCTTCCTGTATTCGCAAAGTTGACTGTGTGTATAAAATATCTTCTTATTAAACTGTATGGACACTGACAAAGTTCTCAATACCTCGGTTTGAATGTAGGGACCCTTATTATGCTACCGTGTTACTGTGGGGCTATTTTGAGCCTTGTTAGTGGTAATAACAAGCAATTTTTATTTGTCATTACTCTATGCCCAATATACTAGCGTTATACTAGCATTATAGGCTAAACTGTTTTTAGAGATAAAACTATTTACATTCGGCAATCATGAAAACAAATCTCAGATAACGGTTGACTAGGTAACAATGTGTAATTAGACCAAAGGTTCATTTTGCACCAGAGTTGTCCTTTAAGTCCGAAATAGCTGCCCGAAGGCGTTGCCAAGATGGCGGCCGAGTGGCATGACTTGCCTTAAAGGACTTTGTCAACGCCTACTTCACCACAGCCGGTTTAGCTCCGCCCACCTATTCGCGCATTACACACATAGCTAAATATCATAGATGCCTACCTCATGATGACCAACCGGATTGAGCTACCGAGCAATATGACATCGAAACATGACATCGAAACAACGTTGATTTGACATTGTTTTGCTCATCAAATTAACGTTGAACCAACGTCAGACGCGTCATTCTTTCAAAACTAACGGAAAATCAACTTGAAATCGACGTTGTTTCAACGTTATGGAAGCAAACCAATTTTCGATTTTCATTTAGCTTTGAAGAATGCTGCATCTGACGTTGGTTCAACGTTAATTCGAATGAGCAAAACAATGCCAGATCAACGTTGTTTCGAATGTCATGAGAGACGCCGTTTCCACGTTGATTCAATGTCAGTTTGCTGTCTGGGTCTGGGAGACTTGGGTTGGGATGTCTGATATTTACACAACGCATACACACACAGCATATCAAATCTGCCGCCTTTTCAAACAGTAACGTATTTAAATGTTTCCCGGCTTGACTGTTAAAAGCAGATGATTGGCTGTCCAGCGGGAGGGACGGGGAATTTGCATACAACCGTCACATTTGTATTAAGGATTGAGGAAGGGGCATGTCTTAGTCTCTGGCGTTGATCTTCTTCTGCGGGGTGGTGTTTTATTCTCTTTGAGGTCATAGTTCCCCACTTTGAAAAACGAGTCGTTTGCAGAGGCTGGTGTCAATAAAAGCTTTTATTGGACTAACAAGGACGTTTTCAGTTCTGAAACTTACAGGATATTCTTATAATATGATGATCTCTTTGAAATTTTGATTTCTCAGTTCATCACCCCTTTAATATTTGTTAACACTTTATTGTGTTGGTCCTCCAACATTCTACTGACTATAGCCAAAGTAACTTGACAACTAGAAGTCAACTCCTAACCCGAACCCTAACACTTAACCATAATCTACCAGTCAGCTACAGTCTACAAATACTCTAATGAGAGTTAGTTGACATGTAGTTGAAAAGTTATAGTTAGTAGAATGTCTAAAGTGGACTATCGAAATGTGTTCATGACCTCAAGTCAAGTCATCTTTATTTATATAGCGCTGCTAACAATGTTTCAAAGCAGGTTTAAAGTGATAATAGGAAATTACAGTAACAGAGATTGTTTTGGCTTTACCAACCAAGGGGGACCCATCAACACCCCCACCCCCGATTTCAACCGAGCGGGGCCAACAGCAATCACATGCACTGCATAGTGTTGCTGAGTCTGTGGTTTTCCCATGGAATTGGGGTACTTTTACACTATTGCAGCAGGGTTTTTTTTTTTTTTAATACATTGTGCTGATTTTGTTACGTGAACCTGGCAACCCTCCCGAATCTTAGTTACGGCCCTGATTACACCCATCAGGGCTGTTTAAATGATTCGACGTCGTTTGATTTATAGTCGAACAGGATCGAAACCTAAAAAAAAATGCCAACCACACAAGTTACGTATTTAAAGAAAGGCAATGTTTAATAGAGTTTTGGAAAAAATCACAATATGTACATTTAAAAATACTCGATTTTTGTGAATCTATAGCATGTGGAATATACAGAGTCGAATAGTGAAGCAAAACCAAGAAAACCAAACTTAAGATAGAGAAGGGAGATACAAAGACTGCCCCCTTTTGACTGGGAGAGAAAACAACAAAAGAGGAAAAGCAATTCACTGACAGTCAAAGCTGATTTGTTGGTTGATTGAGAAACAATAATACAGGTTGATTTCCTTCATCAAATAAGATCAAAAGAGGAAAGAATGTTATACACCATACATTTATGAATGCTATATGTTTATGATACTGTAAAAGTCTATTGCAAAAGAGGTGCAAAAGCGTCTATGCAAGTCATACAAAAAGTCCACTAAATTTCATCCTTCTAGGTAGCCAATGCTCTTATTCTGTCCTAATGTGTAAAAACACTTACAACTCAAATGTGATTTGTGGCTAGAACTAGATTGCTTCCTATTGCTGACTGCACTGAGAAAGGATATTGCCTTCAGGAGGAAATACTGTCTGAGTTGCAGACTAAATCTTATTTATTAGGAGTTATAGCATTAGGATCTGTGTTCAGTATGCCCGGTCGAAGTATTTAGTAGACTCGCTGTTACACTATAACGTGAAGCTGCACTGGCTCCTACAGGCTTCCGTAGATTCTCTTGATGACATCACCTTCCTCCTTCTCGAGGATGCCTTTATCGATGTACGTGTCCACCTGCTGGTCCATGAAGTCCCTCAGTTTAGAAAGGTCGTAATCTAAGAAACACAAACAGAGAGAACACAGAAACTCATCAGACGGACTAAAGCACTTCACAATATAGGGACTCTGGAAATGGTGCCATTTGTGTGTCCCAATAACTTAAAATTCATATAAATACTCATATTCAACTTAAAACTTTGGTCACATTAACCAATACACATGCATTTGTACATTTCTGTTTATCATCAAAATATAAGCTAATTGAATGTCTTCAATCATCTTCCTTTTACAACACATCAATGTTCAAATGATTTTCGTGTAAATAAGACGGTTATTGGAGTACTTTTTGTAAGAAAATACTAATTTATGCTGCGTTCACGTGCTATGGAAAATAACATATTTTCCACTTGTGAACTGGTATTTACCAGTGTGTTGCGTTCAAGTGCTTTTGTTGTCGTAATGTGGTAAAAAGATGGAGATCCAGACCTGTTATTTAGCTAAAACTATTTTAGATTGCTTAAGTCATCTGCAACAGCAAGAAAATGATTTATCAAAACTCAAAAGGTAATAATATACTGTATATTTTCTAGATCACGAATAGTGTATATTTTTACCATTCATCAACTTTCGCGGACCGCGGTGCTCTCCGCCATTTTGAAAAAGTTCAAAGGTTATTCTCATCTCGGCAACTCGTCCATCAAAATATTCTACGAGTTGCCCAGTGGAAAATACCACATGAGGGGTGTTTATGTGCATTTTTAACGTCGGCTTTTGGTATTTACCATAATTACCATAGCACATGAACGCAGCATTAGTCTTTCTTCTTCAAAATTTTCAGTTATGTTTACATGCCATTCTATAGTGAAATTTACTAGCAATATCTGAGTACATTTTCAGAGTACATCCATGAGTTCCATATTTAAAAATGCTACAACTTGACTTTAAAGTTACTTTAAATACTATATATATATATATATATATATGCAAAGATTAATTGCAATTAGTCCCATTCAAAATAAAAGTTTGTGTTTACATAATATATGTGTGTGTGCTTAATTGCAATTAATCCCATTCAAAATAAAAGTTTGTTTATAAATATATTTCACATATATTTGTGTGTGCTGTGTATAATTATTTTGTATATATAAATACATATGCATGCATGTATATATTTTAAAATTATTTCCACGTAAATACTGTATATAAAAAAACGAATATATATTATATATAAATATAAATATTTTATATAAGAATAACACATTTTTTTAAATATATACATATATGTGTGTGTATTTTATATATACAAAATAATTATACACAGCACACACAAATATATTACGTAAAGACAACTCTTATTTTGGAAGTGATTAATCACAATTAATCTTTGCACAGCCCTAATATATATGATTATTTAATGCTAAACAATTTGATATTTTTCTCTTAAAAATAAAGGTTTGATCTTTTAGACATCATGCTAACCAGAGAGGCATTACATATATACAGTATATATATATATATATATATATATATATATATATATATATATATATATATATATATATATATATATATATATATATATATATATATACATATATATATAATTTTTTTGTACAGTTTTTAAATGGATATTTAAACGTATTGGCCTCGTCTGAGCGCAAACATTCTAGTCATTCATAACATTCATTCTGTGAATAATGTGGTGTGCTTTAGTCATGTACACTCAGAAAATGTTTAAATTTATAAATATAAATCACATAAACTATTGTCCATTCCATTGTTTCATTAAGTTTTTTTTTTTTACTCTTTCCTGAGAAAATTATTGTGTTATATCATTCTTGAGAATGATATGAATAATATGTTTGGATTATTCAATTCAATTTGAAGGAATTTTTCTATAAAATTTAAATTCGTAAATCTTAAAAAAAGCTTAAAGCTACACTGTATGATTTTTACCCCTATCTAGCGGTGAAAAGGTATATGACCATCCAGTGAATATTAGTTTCTGTTCCTCTCAATTCCGATTTCATTTTAACTCCTCCGGTGGCCAATGTAGTCCAAGATTAACATGGCTTCCAATTTCGACCTCGTCCATGATTGTTAACTCAAACCTAAATGCGAAAGGCGAAGCTTGAATTAAGGGGTATGTCCCTCTTTGGCTAATGTACTTTCAAGATGGAGGGGCAACATGGCGACCGGCATTACCCGTATGTATTTTCAATGGCATATTAAACAATACATATTGTTTTTAGCTAAGAATAAACTAAAAGAGTTACACAGTGTAGCTTTAAAAAAATATATGTATATATTTTTGTGTAGTTAAGTTTGGTGTTTTAGTAATGTTTTAGTTAAGGCTGCATTTTTACACTGAACTTCAGTTTTGTGAACATTTTGTATCTATTGAGGGTGGCAACATGTTTCAGAAGAGAATTATTATGGGTTATATAAATCTCTGAGTAGGCTGAAATAACGTAGTGTTCCATGCTATAGCTAAGTCTTGAAAAAGACAAATACTTGAAATGTGTGATTGTATGTTTTCTGTAGAAATGTTGTTGTTATCTCTGGATGTCAAAGGTCACAGAAATGCCTGAGAGTAACCAGGCATAAATCATATTCTAAATTCACAGTTTTTTTGGCAAACATGTGTGTGTGTGTGAATGTGTTTGAGTACATTGTGTGGGCTAAAAATGCTGGCTATCAGCAGAGCGTGTTTTTGCATGTTTGTGTGCGTGGGCTTCTGGCAAAATTCATAGACCAGTGAATTCTTCCTACACTGACCATTACAACTTAATAAGACTGGACAGTCCGCACAGACACCGAACAGAGCAGTGGAGTTTCCTCCTTAACATGACTGTCAGTATCAGTGGCCATAATGACCAAGACTCATGTTGTAATTAAATACACACAGGACCGGTATCACTGGGACTATCCTGCCCCCTCAATCAATGCATCTGTTAAACGGGTCGCAATGAGTGTGTGTTATGTGTTAGTGAAGCGCTTGTTGTAAGCGTCTGTTTTATAGTAAATCAGACACAAAGAATTACTTTTATGGTGGTGGTACTTCTCTCATAGTAAAAACACTGAAATTGTGTATCTATGAGATATTTATATCTGGTGGTTTAAAACATTGTTTCATGGATATCGATGAATTGAATTTTTTAATATGTTAGCCACGGCATTTTTACTTTTAGTTTTATGTAATATTATTCAGTGCTCTGCCATCTGTATTTGCTCAGTAGCTTTTAGTTTAATAGCTGCAGTAAACGCTTTCTGTGGAAACTTGTTTCCACAAATGAATAAAAAAAAGAAGGTAATTGTGACTTTTTATTTCACAATTCTGCCTTTTTTCTCGCAACTGCAAGTTCACATTTGGAATTTTATATTCTGCAATTCTGACTTTTTTCTCGACCTATCGATATCCATGAATTGTTTCAGAAAGTTATAAAGTCAAAATTGCAAGATATAAAGTCGCAATTGTGTTATAAAGTCAGAATTGTTAGATATAAACTAAAAGTCAAACTAAAAAGTCAGTCTTTTTTTCCTCAAAACTGGACTTTACAAATTCATCAGCAAATTATTAGCACACATTAGCAAATTATATCTTGTAATTCTGACATTTTTTTCCAAGAAATTCTGACTTTTTTATCTCTCATTTCTCAAGTTTATATCTCGCAATTGTGTATGGAATAAATTATGGAAGCTTGTTTCTATCCCGGAATTTAAAAAAGTAAAAGATAATTGCGACTTTTTATCTCATAACTTTGATTTTTTTATCTCACAAGAAAAAAAGTCAGAATTGCAAGGATATTTTTTTTATGTACAAAATTATTTCTCGCAATTGTGAGTTTATACTGTACAAAATGGACGACGCCTAAAAAATGGTCGATGTGCAAAATTGGATACCAGTCAACTCGGCATGACACCCTGAATCTAGCGAGAGTTTTGTTTTTTGGACAAATCGTTCATAAGTTATTTTAAAAATAGCCATTATTCGTATCTCCAGACCAGTAGCTGGCGCTGAAATGCAGCATGCCGCCTCAGGTCATGCTTGTTATGACATGCACCAATTTTGGTCTGAATATGATTAAGTGTTGCTGAGATACAGCAAAAAAAGAAAAAAAAAGAAAAATGGCGGAAGGATTTACAAGACTCGAAATCGCCAATGAATCAGTGGGGAAATGAAGTTTCCCTTATGGTTCAAAAGTTATTAGCATAAACATGATTGAAACTTTGGACAGTTGGTGGCGCTAGAGGGATTGAGTTAGAGACTCCAAATTTGCTATGGTGACTGTTCAGACTATTCTCTATCAGTGTGCCACATTTCATAACTTTCCTGCATAGACTTCCATACGGAAGAAGAAGCGGACGAATTATAAGAACGCCAACGATTTCAAGAGGTGCCATTGCACTTTCAGTGTCGCTTTGACAACGTTGTCACCTGTAAACGAAAAAAGCAAAGGAAACAAAAGAAAAACTTTGTTTTTTAGTACATTGTTGTCATGTAAACATTAAAGGCCATTGCACACTGAGTACGAAATTTTCGTATGCGTTTTTTCGTGTTTGTTAGCCTAAAAATTCGTCACGCACAGAAACCTTACACACTGAGTCTGATGCGTATTTATTAAACCTTTGCGGGAAAAAACTGAAAAAATACTAAATGAATTCGTCAAGCAGTGAGGATGATTTGTTGCCCTCTCTTATTGAAAAGAGAAGAAAGAAAAAATATTGCGTTTGCATCCATCCAATCCTGAAATTGCGCCTGCGATTAAAAATTTACTTCAGAATGTCAGTAGAAAAGTTTGATGCTGGAGCCACATTTTAAAAACAAGATCACCAATTTCCGTGAACCAATCGATTCTGAACAGAGACTGGCAGTATGTCTAAGGTATGGAGACAAACACATGCACGCGCGGCCCGGTGGAAGCGCTGGGCAGACAGTATATAGGCTGTTATATATTGTACCTAATAATAATACATTAGTTCTCGAATTGGCTGAATCACACCTTTTAATCGATCCGAAATTTCAGTCTGATTGAAAGGGGAGGTTTATTCCTTTCATAATCCAATCAAGAAAAGAGAACATAAACACTTGATCGAATTGAAAACCGAAACTGAAAGCACTGCGCATATATGCAATGATGTGCGGAACGAGCTCCAGTCGGCAAAAACCTCTCAAAATGCTGGCTGTGTATGCGAAAACGCAGAAAATCGAACCCGATCCAAATTTTTTTATGACGGCCGAAAGTTTCGAAGGCGGTGTGCAAGCGTGATTGACATAACGTGAGGTCGAATTTTTTTTAACATGCGGAAATTTCGGATGCGAATTTCAGACTCAGTGTGCATTGGCCTTAAGGATGATATTTTTAGTTGACAACAATAGTTGTAATGTTTAATTACAACTTTGTGTTCTGGACAAGTTTGTGTTCTGGATTTGAAAGGGATTCATTAGACAACTTTACAACTCAAATATCTCAAAGAAAGTAGCAACCCACATTCTTTACAAGCAAAACATTCTTCCCCTCACCTCTGTCTTTGTCACACATGCCTATCTTACAATCATTCTCCAGATTCTTATGCAATGCACGCCACTGTTAATTTAATTTCCCTTAGAATCAATGGACAAAGACTTGCACACACATTAGCAAAGCCTTTCAGACTGTCTATTTAAGAGAGAGAGGGTAGTGAAGCTGTGCACCTGAGAAATCAGTAACCTAACCCTATTTAACCCATAAGAATAATGATGTGTGTATAAATGTAATTATTTAAGTTGATTCTGTGATGTTAATTTTTTTTTTTTTTTTTACTTGAATTAATCTAGGTAATTTAGATGTTAACATTTTGGTTGATATTTTTCAATGATAAAAACTAAGTCTCATCTCCAACAGAGAAAAAAATACTGATGTAAAAGCTTTTCATAGAACTAGCTTCACTTTTTCAAGGCTTTCTTTTTGAAAACATATTTTGTAAAATAATTTTGCCAAATGTGCATTTTTCTATTTCTGGGTCTAAGCAAATCACACTTGGTTTAATATTTTATAATTTAGAAAATTGACGTTTACTGTCATGTGTGACTTTTTCTTTTAGTAAAAATCAATTCAAATTATTTTGAAACAGTTTTTTCCTGTTTTGGGTCATTAATTTCTGATATGATATCCATATTTCACTCCCAAATTCAATTTTAGGATTATTACATGTTTTTTTTTCATTGTAACATTAATTTAATAACAATTAAATAGTCTTGATTTTGTGGTCTACTAGAGTAGGTTATCATTAATGAATTTAAATTAAGGTAAATTGTTTATACATCATGGAATTATTGGTTTTACATTGAAATTTGAGTTTATTCTGATCTTAATAAAAACATTATTAGAATAGAAATAGAAATTCATGAGAATGAGAGATAAAATGTGGCTTTGTTTGCTTTATGCAGAATAATATTCTTCTTTTTTGTGTGTGTGTGATTAATATGACCTGGACATGATTCACCCGTCTAGACCGTAACAGGCTGCTTCTAATGAATCTGTTTGGAATATGAACAATAGAACAACAGTTCTCATCTCAAAACACACACTCATTTTCTGAGCTGAGCAGATGATGCCTGAAGAACACAGACAGTCACTCAGTCTCATGCTGGCAGGTATAAAGAGAGGAACACACAGATCTTTTGTCCAAAACACAGCAGACTTACAGCGCCGTAACAGAGCCAAGCTCATCAAACCGACACATATTCATGAGTGCTCTCACCCACGCTTATTTTAATTGCAAATGAAGGGAAAAAAGAATCTTTAATTTGACTGTTCTTCTCCATGTTTCTACTATATGTAAACTTGGATAGGGATCATACAGCTCTAAGAAAATGTAATAATCAAATATAAAATATACATTGCATAATCTTCACGTACGAGTTAAATATATATTAATCCTTGGTAAAGCTAAAAAAAGTTTTTTCTTTCCTTCTTTCTTTAACATCAATGTCACAGAGAGCTATTTTAGGGTTCTGTCACTTTAAGACCGAATGCTATAGAGTGGCGAAGTGATGACGTCACTTTGTAGGACAACTCGGAAGCTAGCGGCACATGGGTTCCCTCGATCAAAAAGCTATGCATTTTCCCCATAGACTTTTGGAAAATCACAAAAAAATAAGATCTGTGTTTAACAAAGACCCTTACACACGTGTTGTCTATCGAGATAATTAAAGTTAATCCAAAATGTATACATTTTGAAGCCTATATAAAGTTTTTAAAAACACAAGCAGACACAATAAAGTAGGGGTGGGAGAAAAAAATCGATGCATCGCGATTCTTTCTCCAATCAATTCTGGATCGATTCTGAGATTTCCAGAATCGATTCTGAGTTTAGTTTTTAACCAGATGTGCAATGAAGCTGAGTTTGCTTTAGAAACACCCGTATTCTGCTTGCTTCCAATTCCCCACTCGAACCTTCCGTAATATAATCTTTCATAAAGTTCGGAAAGATTGAAGCGAATCACGAACACGAGGACATTCACAGGCTTCATTGTACGCGCTGTGAGAGACGCGCACTTTGTTTGAAGTACACTTGAAGTGTGCCGTCTCGCCCGTCGATATATTTTCCTCACGAATGCTCTACGAAGTCATCATTTATGTGGTTTGGAATGCAGTGGACTTATATATTTAAAATATGAACCTCACTAACAGAAGACTGCTTTCAATTTCAAATCCTCAAGCGTGCTTTGTTTATGTAGTAGACTGCTCGCGCATTCGGCTGTGCGTCTCCGTGGTTTAATGTACTTGTGCAAAATTAACGTAAACACAGCCAGTTATGTCTTAAGGGATTCAAAAATTCACTCACAGTTCTTGAATGCATACGTTCTTGAATGAAAACGTTCTGATAATCTATAGGCTACTGAAAGCACTTTTTGTTTGTTGTTTGTGATATTTCTATGCTCCTCTTTATTATTTGCTACTTGCTTGTATGTTTTGAAGTTAGGCTATATTAGTTTAAAATTCTTAAACATTCACTGTTTTAATTATTTTGTCGAAAATTTGTAATTATTTAAAAAAGTAGGCGATCGGATCGTGAGGTGACCAAAGATTCCCACCCCTACAATAATGTTTAAAAAACCACTAGCTGGTAATAACTGTGTTCTATGTCATAGATCAAAACGTGAAAATATTTAGAGGCTTTGCTCATCACAGACCTTATTTCAGGCAATTTAGCAAAAACGCATTCAAAAATCCCATAGACTTTAGAGCGAGGGAACCGGTAGTGCTAAAATGCTAACTCACTTCCGCGTTTTGGCCTACAGAGTGACGTCGTAACTTTGGCACTCTATATAGGCCCTGTCCCAAATGGCACACTCCAGACTTGGGGTCTTCCACAGAGTCCACACTTCGGTGACGTCATGTAGTGCAGACCTATAGGGCCCTTAGTGTGAGTCCGCGAGGGCGCAGTGAGAGATATTTTTGGGACAGACTCTGAATCGTCACGCCAGAAACAAAAAAGAAGGTCTGGTTGTTGTTGGACAGGAACTGCGGGTCGATATGCTGCCGATTGTTGTTGTTTTTACTATTATATTTGCAAGATGTCTTTTCATGTGAGGAATCATATTTTTGCGCTCAGACCTTTTTGCGCTTTCCTCATGCCTGTGAAAAGCCTTATAAACTTAAAGGTCATCTCATCAGCCCCTTTATTAGAAAAATAATATCACAAGTATCATTAAAAAAATTAGGCTTTAGCATCAAAAACAGGATTTATTTTATTTTCCCAAATCTTCTGTCCATGTGAACTACACAGCCTGCTTTTACAGTTCTATAATTGTATATGCCACATGGGCATTAGAACAGACGTCATGGGTATGTAAATGATAAATACAGTTGCATAATAATACGTAGGGCTCTATCTTGCACCCAGCGCAAATGACTTTATACACTAACGCATGTATCATTCCTATTTTTGCACCCGCGCAAAGCGGGCTTTTCCCTCCACACATGCACGTTGGTAAACTAGGAAATTAACTTGCGCTCCCTGGGCGGATCGGCACAAAAAAGGAGGCGGGTTTCGGTGCAAACATTCCCTAGTGCTATTATGCAGTTTCAGAAAACAATTGCACCAGTGACCAGAAAAAACTGGTCTAAAGTCAGTGGCGCGTGTTGTTCATAATGCTATTTTAAGCGCTCATGCTTGGCCATAATGTAGCAATAATGTAGCATAACTTGGCCATAATGTAGCAATCATACCCTTTGATTGATTGATCCTGTGTTGATCAATCAACCAAAGGGTATAATTGCTACATTATGGCCAAGTTATGCAGCAGTTTTTATTCTGGCAAATCGTACATTATAACAAGGAAAAATATTAACACATGAGGGAAATCATTGTGGTGTCCATGAAGAAAACATTTACTTTTTTTCCTCCCACACCTGTTTAACCGACGCTGATTTGGGTGGGTTTCTCCCATCCCCATACAACGTCACTTCTCTGTCTTTCACTGCCCTGAAAAGAACGTCGGTCTCCTCGTCTGTGAACCACTCCTGGCGTGCGCCTGCTAATTCCGCCATAATAATAACAATCCGCCATGCAACGTGCGCACCTGCTCTTAAAGGGTATGTTGGGTGATGCTCTGATTGGTTTATTTCACCCAAATTATTTCATTGGTTACACCCAAACCACACCTATGAACAATGAAGCCATTTCAGACCACCCATTTTAAATTTGCGTCGGGCGCAAGAGTCATTTATCCCGCCGGTAAAATAGCAACAGCGCCCAAGACCCGCCCACAAAGTTACTTGCGCTTCACGCTTGATACTTGTTAACAATGTACAATTGTACGCTACAATTAACAATGTACGCTACAGCTAATCAAAATAAATGCTACTTTCAAGTGGAGGAGAAACAGAAGTTATAAATGAAATGTTGGGGTAGCACCCGGAGTGGCCAGTCAGATGCGACCCTGAACAGCCCTTTGGCTCCGCCTCTGCCAAAATCTAGCAACAGCCTGACATCTTTAAATTGCATTGTGCATAGGCTGCTGACCTATAATAGTCATTTCATTTAGTTCTTTAGTCATTTAGCAGACACTTTTATCCAAAGCGACTTACAACTGAGGACTAAACCAAGCGAGTCATCGTGAAGAGGCAAAAAACAACGCAAGAAGTGCTCAAAATACAAAGTTCAGACAATAAGCCAGATATTCAAGGATTTAAAAGAGAATAATTTTGTTATTTTTTATTATTACACTAATCTGACCACTAATTAGAATGTAGAAATTGATTTATCCCCTAATTCAGTTTAATATGAATAATATTAATAATAAAGTGTACAGAGTATGTGCATTTACACAATAAAACATAAGGCAGTGAACATATCCTGCTGGCTTAAGAGCCAATACAGCACATTCTCTGTCCATTTCAGCAGCTGTAAAATATGTCATATTTGATGAACTTTACCTTCTTTGTTGCCTTCCTTGTTGTGCTTTTTCAGCCATTCAATGTTCTTCCTGATTGCATCCAGATAACTCTCAGACTTCCCGGGATGACCTGACAGACAGAAATTGTTATTACACCATAAATAGATGATTCCTATCTTCCTCTGAGCCATGCTTTTTCCATGTATGACATTATTTTATGACTAATCCTGTTTTCAAGGTTGGAATTTTGGCCAGTGACAAAAGAAAACATTCTTGTTTAAATGAATATGATTATCATTCAATATTTTGCAAGAGCATACAGAGATGAATAAATGGTGCTTTTAGAATAGATGTATTTTTACAGTCATCAAGTACACATATGTACACAGATCACTTTGGCGTTATGAAAGTTTCCATAGCAACAAATCATTTCCGTAAGTGCATAAATTCTGAACCCGTCACCTCATAATTGTGGTAATTCTGACATAAAAGCAGCATTAATGTATAATGAGTGTGCTCTAAATGGTACTTAGGTAATAAACCACAGTGATTATTACAGCTTTTAACAAAAATGTACAGTACATTTAAAAAAAAATCAATACAGGGTCTCATAATTTCTTTCATTACTGTCAGTTCACTCCGAGTGTTACTGCGATAACCTCAATCTGTTGGGCTGCTGCAGAGTCTCCCTATGGGACTGACTCTCTGTATCTCTATAACACTTATACTGCAGTCTGGCTGTATGTTTCCAGTGAAATCACAGGCTAATTTCATATTTAATGCAGGCTCATCAGTGTATCTGCCTCAGTGCTTCTGCTAGCTCAATTACACTAGCAGAACCTGAGAGACTTTTAATATGACCCAAAACCATAAACATGCAGGTGAAAATGTGAATATGATACAGGATCCTTGTATACTCACTGATCTCTGCAGCAGCCTGGACATCTTTGGTTGAGTCTTTCAAGGACTCATACTCCTTCTGCATCTTGGCAGCTTCTGTTTTGGTGTTGTCATCGTCATCTGCTGCTTTTCCTGGAACGAGGTTGGGAAACAGTAAAGTGATGCCAAAGTGTTCCTGAGCAGAATCTGCAGTAAATGACTTGCAGTTTGCAGTGTTGTGACCTGGGCTGGTTTGAGGTGTGGTGGTGGGTCGGATATGGTAGAAGATTTACCTGTAGGTGGCGTAATGCTGAGAGGAACCAGAGATTTGCCCAGCTTGTTCTTGGTCTGCAGGGCAATCATTGCATCCAGATTTTCTGTGGGAAAAACGTAATATTTATAAATACTAGGGTTGTGCTGATAGACGATAGTATCGTGTATCGACGATTGTCTGAGATATAGCCGATGGCAGATGCCTTTGACGATATCAATACGATAATTAGCTCGTTTTACCATTAATGTATTAAATTATTTGGCCTATTATTATTATTATAAAGCTAGTATTGTTATTAAATTAATATAAGGAACTACAATTAATTTGCCTTGCCTAAATTCATAACGACATCACCACATGTGTAAAGGCCATTGCACACTGAGTACGAAATTTTCGGATGCGTTTTTTCGTGTTCGTCAGCCTAAAAATTCGTCACGCATAGAAACCTTGCACACCGAGTCCGATGCGTATTTATTAAACCTTTGCGGGAAAAAACGCAAAAATACCAAATGGATTCGTCAAGCAGTGAGGATGATTTTGTTGCCCTCTCTCTTATTGAAAAGAGAAGAAGAAAATATTACGTCCATCCAATCCTGATATTGCGCCGAGAGGAAGGAGAGTTTCACCTCCTTATCAAGGAGTTGCGAATTTATCCCTATAGCGATTCAAAATTTTCTTCAGAATGTCAGCGCTGGGCAGACAAAACAACTAGGCTGTTATTGTGCCCAAATAATACATTAGTTATCGAATTGGCTGCTCAATCACATCTTATTCGATCCTAAATTTCAATCTGATTGAAAGGGGAGGTTTATTAATTTCATAATCCAATATAGAGAAGAGAACATAAACACTTGATCGAACTTAAAACCGAAACTGAAAGCACGGCGCAAATGTGCAATGATTTGAGGACGAAGCTCCCCGACCCTGAATTGTCAAAAGACCTATCAAAATGCTGGCTCTGGGTGCGAAAATGCAGAAAATCGAACCCGATTCGATTAATTTTATGACGGACGAAAGTTTCGGAGGCGGTGTCCAAGCATGACTGACATAACGTGAGGTTGAATTTGTTTTTTAATGTGCGAAAATTTCGGATGCGAATTTTGGACTCGGTGTGCAATGGCCTTTACACTTGCGACAACACTTATGAGGAGAATGTTTTTTAAAAAAGACTAAAAAACTATATCCCACATCAAAATTTAATTGCAAGGTGATCCATTCACAAATTATCAAGAGTGCTTGTTTTAGCAGACGCATCATTCTTATATAGATCCAAGATGAAAACGGCATTGTTGTTCGTCAGTATTTTTCCATATAGCACATTAAAAAAACGTTTAATGACTCTAACACTAAAAACAATACAATTACTAAATATTAATAATAATAATGATATCACTAAAATAGTATTATAGCTACCGTTATCATCGTCGTCTCTGGAAGAACGCGGCGTTAATGCAGATGCCGAAAGCAGTCCGTTTTTACTTTCATTTTCAGGGAATGAGCGCGTTTACATGCACGTTCTTATGTTGAATAAACTGACAATGCATGTGGTCATGTAAACGCTAAAACGTTAAAAAAGATACTTGTATTTAAAACGAAGTAATAAAACAAGCAAATTAATGAGTAACTAATCAAGATAATAATCAAATAAGTAAGCCCTGCCCCCTCACGATAATATCGTGATATCACCGATCTCACAGGCTGACGTTAGGACGATATGGAAATGGAGCATATATCGCCCAACACTAATAAATACATGATGTCAGAAAAATCATACGTGATGATTATTTAAGCAATTTGGAGATTGTGGGCCATATTATCAATGCCAGGCAAGTGTTTTTTTTTTGCTAGTTTCAGCTTAACACAGTTTTCATTTTCACGTCCTGTGCCACATTGTTTAAATAACAAATGCAGTTTTTTTGTGCCAATCTGTTCGCCCATGGACTGCTGGTCTAAATACGGTGTGTTCAGTCACATTATTGGCAGCATTGCTATTTTGAGGCAACTGAAATACACTGCGCCAACTGAAACCTGGTCTAAGGTCAATGACGCAATATTTTTATTTCTAAGGACTTATCTAAGAGTGAGGTGTCGGGGTGGTGGAGGTATACTGAAAACTGTCAAAGAATGTAGGTGAGTTGACTGAGTGCCTATATGCCTCCTCTCATGCTGATGGGATATTCATGATGATTGTTGATGACAAGTCAATTGGATTGCTGTATTTTTCCAAAAACACTCTTCAATAAGACCTATTGGTAAAGCTGCAGTTCGTAGCTTTTTTGGGTGTAAAAAAAAATGACATAACTAACTACACAATACATAACTAGCCAGTGTTCAAAACTATCTTTTTAATTTCAGTAGTACTGGTGGATTTCCGCGGAGATTCAAGCTTGTCTTTGCGTCGTTACAGTACGTCACGTCTGTACACATAAAGAAGGAGTCTCGGCTAGTAGGCTATATTGCATGTGAGGATGTTGGAGGTGGAGATTTAAAGCCTTTTCTCAGCACTTGATATAAATAAACTTATCAATTTGATGGCGGATCTCACGTACAACTCACGTAAAGTTGATAATTCCGCGAATGACTGCAATTGCAGATTTCGAACAGAGAAGGCGACAATGAGGGAAAACTGCCAGCTGCAGCTTTAACATTAACTAGTTCAAGCATTAATGCACTCATGTTCATGCACTAGGGGTGTAACGGTACACAAAAATCACGGTTCAGTACGTACCTCGGTTTTAAAGTCACGGTTCGGTACGTTTTCAGATAAAGCAAAAAGAAAGAAATGCCAGAGAAATTTCTCATTTGTTTAAAGAAAAAATATTTTTAAATAAGTGTGAGTTTTCCTAGATCTTGAAACTTTCAGGTTTATAAATGGGGGTCATCTTTGAAGGATGAACAAATAATATTTTGGTCATCACATTAAAAATAACATTTAAATATATATTTATTTATATAATATTTAAATTTTGAAGTGCTGGAAAAAGATGTGTGAAGTACTTGAAAGCATTTCACCATTCCAGCCAAACTGGTTCCAGTTAGTGTTACTATATTAAATCCAAGGTGAATGTTGCTTGTCTGCGGACGTAAAGTATTACTAGTTCATTCACGGCACAATGTTTCTCCTGGTATCAACGACAGCACTGTTTAAACTAATAGAGATCTATGGTTAATAACAGAGAAATGTGAATGCATCTCACTAGATATCGCAGTGATGTTATTACCTCAGTGGTGAATTCAAATGTTTTCTTTACTGGATCGCTTAGCGCTGTGTAGTAACAGCGTTGCTTCATCGAGATCGGCTTGCGCTGCACAGATGTTACTGGTCTGAACTGATAACAATCCGTTGAAGCACATAATGAGTAGCGCAGTTTCGTTCTGCTTTCATTACACTTGCCATTTGATGTTGCGCAACGTTGCGTTGGCCGCGCCAGCACGAATTTTGCCGGCAGGAAAAATGGTCCAAGCAACCGTTCGGTTTGTATGCGTACCGAACCGAAAGCCTTAAACCGAAACGGTTCAATACGAATACATGTACCGTTACACCCCTATCATGCACTAACATGAACTAACAATGATCAATACATTTGCAACAGTATATATTACTCTTTATTAATGATAGTTGATGGTAGGTACATTAAATAATATTAACAGATACAACTTGATTTATTTGAGTAATGTATTAGTAAATGTTGAAATTAACATTAACTCAGATTAAAGGCTTTAGAAGTATTTCTCATGTTTAGTTAATGTTAAGTAATGTAGTTAACTAATGCTAACAAATTAAACCTTACAGCCTAATATTAATAGTAACCCTTTATCATAATGTTCCACTTTAGACATTCTATTAACTATAGGTAACTTTGCAACTTTTATCATTTTTTTAGGAGTTCATTTTTAAACTCCTCGAGTTTTAGGAGACTAATAGTTTAGGGTTATAGTTGACATATAGGGGCCATTTACACGACACAGTAAACTAAAAACAGAAAACTTTTTGGCCGTTCTTTTACACGACAACATTTTGGGGGCCTGAAAACGCAAACTTTTGAAAACAGGATTCAAAGTACAAGTTTTTGAAAACTAACATTATCGTCTCCGTGTAAACTACAAAAACGTGAATTTGTAAAAAGGGCGACGTCATGGGCATACATATTACAGTACTACAGTTATAGTAATGTCAATTAGTTCTTTCTCAGAGGTAAAAGAGTGTATGTTTTTTAGCTGATCAGAATTATATTTAACAACAGACAGCTGCTTCCAACAGTCCATATGCAGATGTCTGCTCATTATGTGTTGTGGACACACTTTTGTGTCTTGGAGCTGTTTGCCATAGACAAACACACACACATTAGGGCACAATGATCATCTCATGTTTAAACCACAGCATATCAATAACCAGCCGTATCCTGGCAACACACCCTGCCATTCCATTTGATCTTTACAGCGTGTGTCATCCTGTGGCGCAGGTTGCCAGAGTAACCCCATTATTACGCAATGGAGAATTCCAAATGGTTATCTGTGTTCTATCAGAACGACCGTGACCATCTGCGTTAGAAAAACACACCGAATTAATTACACGGAATGAAAGAGAGAGAGAACAAAAGAGAGAAACAGGAAGCTGTTTGCTTGCACATATAAGGAAATGAGATGTTTTTCACATCTTATGTCTCCTCATAACACTGTGATGATTAGTGACACAGAGTTGCAAAGTTAATGAAATGCAAAAACAAATTCATTAAAATTACATTCTGTTGGAGTAAAAAGAAAATGCAAAATTATTCGAATAAATTTGAACCTTGATATATATATTGTTTTCTGTTCGATTAGGACTTCTTCAAATCTTATTTACAAATAATGTTGAAGGTAGCAGTATATTCTGTGATGTGTAATTAGCCACAGATATGCATACAGACACATATTGACGTCAAACTATTAACATCAGCGTGTGAAATGTAATTCATCTGCATTATTGATATGCGTGTCACATGAGTCATGACCCACAGGCAACACAACCGAATCAAATCCATCCTTAGCAAAAGGAACTTGTACATTAGCACAAAATCCAGTGCTAGTCAAACAAACCCAACAAAACAGGGAACATTTTCCCATTCAATTAGTTATTACAAACCAGCCATTAAAAACACTGAATGTGCACTTGCTGTATAGGCCTACTTCAAATCTTGCAGATAATATAATTTTAATTAAATAAAAGGCCAATTAAGTGTACTTAAAGAGAGTACACTTTTCATGACTACAGGGCTTAACCTCGGGTTATCGGCGTTCTAAACCCCACGTGGCTCATAGTTGCTTTGGACAGTTAATGAAGCAATGCAAGTTCCATATAAACATTCGTTTCAGTTTTTTAGGGGGATAAATGTTAAATGGTGACAGAATGTGTGACAATAAGGGTAAAGATGGGGTTTAAGTGACTTCAGTATGAACTTGATAGTAGCATCAGCAATATATAATACGTAGATGCGCAATGCAAGAGATTTTATGTAAACAGGTCGCATACTGTGTTCGTCAAATCAATGACTCTGACACAAATATGCAAATAACGTTAACCCGGGGGTTTAGGAATGCACAGTGTGAAACGTCAGTTTATGAATACCCAGGATTAACCCTGGGTAAATTATGAGCAATGTGAAAAGTGATGCAAGAGGTTTAGAATGACCCTGGTTTAAATATGAAAACACACTTAGGTACACTTTTAGAAAGTAATAATATCAACTTAAAAAGTTTTACTTTAAGGTGCATTTAAAATCTTAAGTGCAGTTATGTTTTAATAATCTTTTGTCATAACACACTTATTTTGATGGGCTGACTTACATACTAAAGCATGTAAAGTACTCAATTATATTTATAAATGTATGGAAATATATTTAAAAGTGGCTAAATTGCAACTTCATCATTGCAAATGTGTAATTACAATTATCAGTATAAATATAAAATAAATAATGGTTTAGTTTACCATAAATACTTGTCAGTGCATTTAGTAGTATAACCATATTTCAAAGACAATAGAAGTATGAAATAACAAATTATTTCAGCAGGTCAAAAAGACCTTTTACTTTCAACTAATTGCATAGTATCAATTTTAACTATAATACATTTTTATTTAATTCCAATTAACAAGGAATTTAGTGTCCAAAACATTACATTGAGTACATTTAGTATATTATTTTAACCCTCTGGGGTTATTCGTTTTACAGTCACACTCAGGACCTTCAGGTCAGAATTGACCCGAAGGGCGGGATTCATATTTAAAAAAGAAAATCATATATATATATATATATATATATATATATATATATATATATATATATATATATATATATATATATATATATATATATATATAAATATATATATATATATATATATATATATATATATATATATATATATATATATATATATATATATATATATATATATATATATATATATATATATTTACTTTTTTATTATATATTTTTTCTTTTCTTTTTTGGTGTTTTGAGAAAATGTTAAAAAATAATAAAATTTATAATTAGTATTAATGCAATAATTATGACCAAAT
This sequence comes from Hybognathus amarus, assembly GCA_030378365.1. Taxonomy (NCBI): domain Eukaryota; kingdom Metazoa; phylum Chordata; class Actinopteri; order Cypriniformes; family Leuciscidae; genus Hybognathus; species Hybognathus amarus. The sequence goes on from JAQIUQ010000709.1 coordinate 482,855, forward strand.
TTTCCCTTGTTGAATATAATAGAAAAAAATGTTTTAAAAAATATATATTTTTGAATTTTTTTAAAGCTGTATTTCATTTTGGAGTCAAGCCTAGGCCTCATAAAAGCAATTTTTGAAATGAGATGGATGCCATCTCGTGGACAAACTGAGATTTTTAAAAATACAAAACACATGTATAATCTGATTTTTTTGGTGTGTTTGTATATAAAGGTGTGTTTGTGTGTGTGTGGATGTGTCTGTTTTGCACTCTTGATATTTTATAGATTCACTCCTTCACTGTTTTGTGCTTTTTTTCAAGATCGTTGCTGATTTGTAGATTGTACGCACAAAAAAACTCAGTATTTTCACATTTTTGCCAATTTCCCATTCATTTCCTATGCGGGTCATTTCTGACCCGAAAGGTCCTGAGTGTGACTATTTTTTTTAAAAAAGTTTCAAGTTTTGGACCATTCCGATGAAGCTACGATTTGTAACATTTTTTTTTTTTTAAACGCTTCTAAATAAATTATAGACCCGAATAACCCCAGAGGGTTAATATGTATTATTTACAGTAGGCTACATCATCAATATACCTTTTACAAGTATGCTAAAGTGTATTTATTTTTCACAGGGGTTGACATCATTTTCGAGTAGGAATCACTTTTAGCAATGCTTAAGATATTTGGTTAGTACCGGTAAGTATTGCAATGAAGCAATCTGGTTCTACATTGCACTCGTATGCAGTCAATGTTTAAGTGGTTACTGTGGTTGCATCATGGAGGAAGCAAAAGTAGCAATATTCATGAGCTAAGCTTTCATCTTTTAAGCTTTCATCAAAGTCATTAATGGCTTTGATGAAACACACCATTCGCCAAACACACCATTTGTTTTTTTAAAGAAAGTGATATCCATGCTGTTCTATGATTGTACACACAGCAAAAAACACTGATACTGCATCTGCAAAAATCTGCTTCAGCTATATTATACTTGATTTGATTGAGGATAAACCTTCAACATTAGAGGCAAGTCAAAACACAGCTGTTCTGTCTCTCTGTCTCTCTTTCAGGCTGGACAAAGCTTTGTTTCAGGATGCAAATGCAGTCACATTAAGCTTATCTCAGGGATTCCTTACAGCCCACACACACATACAATAACTATACATGACAAACAAATATTTACTGCTATCCTCACTGAAAGAGAAAATACTGTGTAATGTGACACAATAACAGCCAGTCAGAACATATCTGTTGTTTAACACAGCTAAAGTGAAGCAGATCAAATATTCTACGGTTTCAATTGAAGAAACAGCGTATCTGACTAAAGGACATGAAGGGATGGCAATTGATAGATCTTATCGATTCCTAATAGCACTGTGTGGGAAAAAGTAATCATATGCTTTTTCAGGGGAAAACAAGTGGGTTTATTTGTTTTAAACCTTACACTTGACTAAGCAAACTGTACTTTTTATGTTATTTATGTAATAAATAGAACCTTATTAAAAAGTTTTAAGATTAGTTTAGTTATTCAACGATTATAAGTCCCGTGAGTTCAGTGTTGGAAGATCTAACCATTCATTAAAATGAATCGGTTCAAATGAGTCGATAAGTTCGCGAATTGAACGTGTCATCATCGGACGTGTGCGCGTTGTGTGATTATCGCGGCGGTTGGGACATCCCACAAGATGTGTGTCATCAAAGAAAACATTTCATTCCTGGATCGTTTTTTCAGTTTATTTTAAGTGTGGTTTATGTCAGCTGAATGTGCGGAACGCTTTTCAGAGAAGATAAGGCAACGTATAGGCCTATTTTAGCACAATTCACGGCCAGCGGTAATTCTGGAAAAACAAATCTCCGAATGCTCCACATGAAGCTTTAGTCTTCTGACCTTACCATCGGTGTCGATTATTTTGATTAATATGTGCGAGGAGAGAGAGAGAGAGCAAGACAGCGCTTAAGTTTTTAGACGGTGAAGCCTGAGAGAGAGTAGCCTACATACTATGGTTGAGTCAGAGCAGGAGCATCGATAAGAGGAATCCTTAACGTCGAGGGCATACTATATCGAATGGATCGTAAAATTTAGAACCCAGAGTTCTCCAAGTGGAACTCGGTTCTTGATTCCCATCCCTAGGTACCACACTTACAAAAAATGAACAAGAGAAATCACAACTCTCAGTATGGAGGCTTTAAAAAGCTCTATTTTTGCACACATGGGCATTAAATCAAATTTGAAATGTTTTAGCTTGATTTGACCTATCAAATAATGGTCACTAAACTTTGTTACTGAAAAATATAATAACACAAAGCTTTTTTCAGAAGGACTACCAATGGTTGCCAGTTGGATTACTTTATTTACCTTATTTTTCAATGTGAAAGAAAGCTATTTCCTGTGAAGGTGTGAGACTTCTGATTCATTCGCTGCTATCAGTAAGTGACTAGAAGAGTATTTTGGTCTTACCAGATAAGACACTCCTTTCTTCAGGTGTGATGGTTCCATATTTGACCATCATCTTCACAAAGTCAATCAAGGTCTTCATGATGGTGATCAGGGTTTCTCTCTCCTCTTTATCTTGCTCTGTGAAGTGAGAGGAGAAGGATGTGATAGATTAAGCGATGACACTAGACTTTAATCTGGATTAATGTGGAAGAGGACAGCTGAGATCACAGAGGGAATGTGTTTGGCCAGATGGTGATGTTTCTACAGACCTCATAGCTGTTGATCTACTCAATGAGTTGTGTTGTATTTCAATATGGTCTGTGTGTCTTTTGTGTTGTGGGCATGTGTTTCAATATGGTCTGTGTGTCTTATGCTGTCTGTGTTGTGCTTATACTCTGGTGTGTTGTATTGATGAAGTTGCAATTTAGCACATTTGAAGTCGAATAACACACTAATTAAAATGATAATCAAGTACTTCACTTATGCTTTATATGTTAGTAGTCAACATATTCAAGTACAAGTAGGTGTACTTCTTAAAAGCATGACAAGAGATCATTAAACCGATTAAACTATTTAAAATGTAACTTTATACTTGACATTTATTACTTACTATTTATTACATTTAGTGTACTTAAGTGTTTCAAGAAATACAGTCAATTCAATCATATTATATGATCTGCAACTACTGATACATTGGTGGATTGATACCTTCCTGATTGATACCTTCTTGGTATGTACTATGCTCAATTATATAGCAGGGCTCTCAAGTTTTAAAGACAGGCAGCAGGAGTGACAGAATCACGTAAACAATTTCAGGATATCATTTTTTGGGGGGGTTGTTGTGTTAAATCTTACCCAGATACAATAGTACTATTTTTCTGATTGGCTATTGTATAGCACTTTTCTTTTTTTTTTTTTTTTTTGATTGACTGATAAGTGGCAGGCTCGACTGCAGATCTCCAGGCGAAGCGCGTGCTTGATTCCTGCCGGTTCACCGGTAGTGAGAGCGGCGCAGCCAGAGACACTTTGGGCGCTGTGGCATATTAAATGTATTATAAACAGTCTTTCCTTGCCATTAATGCTTGGATAATACGCTTAGGCCATAGCGCGTCATTTTACGGGGGGGACTGGTGGGACATGTCCCCACCACTTTTGCCAGGGTCGATTTTGTCCCCACCACTTTTGAAACATCTCGCGGCACAGATGTACCAATACAAATATAACATCTCCAGTTAACAGCATTCGTTTCATTTGTTTGTTAAATAACAAGCGATCTAGCACTGACATGTGTTGTCTTCTCTCGAAACGCGCTGCAATCCGTTGCAGAGATTCGTTCCGGTGAAATCACAAATCAAAATGCTCACAAACGTGTCCCTGTTTTCTCATGGGTTCTAATCCGCTCTCGTATATTCTTTCCCTCATAAAAACATACACAACCACTGAACATTATATCAATTCAACCACTGATAAACATTATTGGTTTTGATGAGGGAAAAAGAAAATATACGAGTGTGGATTAGAACCTAGAACCTCCCGAGTCCCGACACGCTAGGCAAAATTTCTACCTCTGGACCATCACGGAACATATGCAATTATGGGCGTATATACACTATATAATCACTATACTCGGACTTTGTGCTCTTTTTTATTTATGTACATTAGGAAGCTACAGGACATCATCTTTCAAAACATGACCTACTCGAAAGAGAAAAAGAATGAATGCGTCATTGTACCCAGCACTTTTGAAAATTCCCTTCCGAATACGCTCTCTGTCCCCAGCACATTTCAAACCAAACTGACGCCCATAGCTTAGGCCTACGTCCTTTATGTCTAGTGCGGTGGCTGTGATGTATTTAAACCTACCAGCGTGCCATTGCCATGATTTTTGGAATGACTGATTGCAGAGAGGAAAAAATTACGCTTTAGTCGCATAACATGGTTTAATAGAAACGACGACATTTCACAATAGTTTTTTATCGATATTTAGATTAGAAAAAAATTGCATGAATCTGTGATGGAAACGCGACAGCATTTAACATATACTAACTTTTTGGAGTTATAGTGTTATATGGAGTTATAGTGTGGCCGCACAGATTAATGAATGTATGGGAAACCCTGGTAGAGTTAGGTTAGGGAGTTAGGGATTTTCAAACTGGAATGTTGTTCCAGGATCAACAAAATATTATGTTCAGGAACATCTTTTTGGCAAAATCCCAGTGACCCTCCACTGTGGTGTGTTGGACTCTCTTTTATCCTTTTATATTGTATGTTGTATTTTGTTGTTGTATAGAGCATCACAGTCCCGCCCACAGCCGGTGCCGGAAGTAAAAATTCAATACAATTTCTCCATTGACATTTGAGATATAAGCCATAAAAACGTAACCATACATGGTAGACTTAAAACCAGCTACGGCTGTACTAAGCGATTGCATATGCTCCTATAAACGCCAAAAGTTCATGGGGCACTAACCTTGTTTTAAGATAAATGCCTTTTATTCGCGATGTTATTGGATAAGTACTTCATTACCCACAATCCTGAACAATCCCACAATCCCACAGTGATGCATCTGATTAGTGGAAGTCGTGTCATGTGTCTGAAATCCCCGAAGGTACGTGAAGACTGAAGATCGCATAATGACGTAGGGCTAAGTTCATTGGTCGCACCTTCTGAGACGCCCCAGCGCCATTGGCACATTTTAGCATGTGCATAAGCTTCAGTAAATCGAGGAAAAGGAGTTTCCCTTCACATTCACTATATAAAATTCACTGGAGGAAAAAGTTCACGCAGCCGTCGTCAGATTTGGAAGTCACTCAAAAGGCTCTTTCACGGTGGCTTTCAGTCAACTTTAGTGAGGCGCTGTGGCTTATGGGAGGAGTAGTTCCTTTGCTCGGAAATGAAAATATGTACACAGGCTTGTACCTTTGACTTTTTTGGATTTCTCTTCGTTTTTTCACTCTAAATGATATGTTGTATGCTTATGAGTTCAGCCGTAGCTTATTATTCTCAGACATGGTCTAATACTCTTTAGATATGGATTTTACAAAATGTCAATGGGAGAAATGAATGGAAAATTACTTCCGGCACCCGCACTCTCGGGCTGTGGGGGGACTGTGATGCTCTATATACCTGTGTTATATTTGTGTTGTATTGTTTGTTGTGTTGTCTACCTGAGTCTCAGGCTCTTTAGGAGTCTGTAAAAGCTTGGGGAAGAACTGAAGGTCCTGAAGTCCGTCTTCAGGGTTCAGTTCATTTCTGTCATTCCCGTCGCTCACGGCGTCCCATGAATCATCTGCCCTTACTGTGTCATCTCTACTCTCCTCCTCCGGTTCTTCATCACCATTATCATCATCGCCACCATCATTATCCCCTTCATCCTCTTCCTCATATCGTCGGGGCTGGGCCTGTCTTCCTCGTCCTTAAAGTCCCCCTGTGGTGAAAGTTTTTATTGTTGTTTATATGTCTATGTGTGCAAATTCACAATTCAAAACCATTGCTAAGTAATTTGTCCATAAAATTGCAGTGAACTAAAGACAGGATCAAAAACGCGTTTCTGACGTCACAAACAACACAAATCACGTACAACATGTAATCGTCACGAGTAGCGTGTCTGAGCTTGTGTGAGTGGAGGCAGGGCTAATTTGCATATTCATAGAACCACATATACTAATTGAGGCAAAGGTCGCTTGAAAATGTCATATATATATATATGTATATATATATATATATACATATGTATATATATATATATATATATATCTATATATATATCTATATATATAAATCCTCAATAAACACAGTTAGTGAGAAACACTACAGTCACACACCCGTACCATATTGTCCTGTGTTTCTTTAGCTGCGTTTACGGGTAGTCCATATTGAGGTCTCCAATCATGTTCTCTTTGGCGTTTTTAGTGATCAGATCCTGCAGGGCTTCAGCAACTTCATACTCCAGCGTCTCTGCCTGACTGTCTGTGATCTGAAGGACAAACAAAAGAACACGACATCTGCTAGAACAAACAATTCACAGAGGGATTATTGTATGACAATCTATTTTCCATGCAATTCAAGCTGGTTAAACTGGAATTTGTTGCCCTTGAGCAAATAATACACAATATATGTTGTTTATTGCATGGTTAAATAACATGGTTATCAGAATCACTGCTCATGCCACCATTTGAATTTCTTACCAGGCCCAGCTTGAGCAGTTTAGACACAATTCTGTCAAACACTCCTCTGTCATCCTCTTCATAGATTTTGTTGGCGAATTTTCTGGGACGATGTCCTGAGCTGTTACGGAGTCCCCGTCCAACTGCCGAAAGCTTTCAGGATCATCTGAAACCAAACACAAGAAAATATTTCACATCTCTGCATTTAAACAAAATGATCAAACCTGAATATTAAAAGCTGTTCACACCAAGGACTAAGGATTACTAAAACGGTAACGCTTCCTTTTACAGTCCAGTTACCCATGTAAATACTATGTACTTATTTTAGTAATTACAATTACTGGGTAATAACTAGTATGACCCTGAACCTACCCCTAAACCTAACCCTGTTCCATGTACTTACCCTTATATTAGGCAGTACTTTTAGGTAAGTACACTGTAAGTACACTGTAAGTACTGTTCTGTAAAAGGAAGCGTTACCACTAAACAATACAGTTTAATAAAGTTTTAATAACAGTTCTAATTGTATGAAATAACAGACAATTATAATGTCAACACAGAGTAACGATATTGTTGGAACAATATTATTGGTTCCAGTTCCAGTCTAGCCCTTGCTTACTAATAATTACTAATTACTAATAATCTTCCAGTAAGCAGATATTTTTGAAAATTTGAATGAGCTAAAGGAATTGCATTGATATGTTATATAATATGTATATAACACTTTCAAATTCAACCTTTATATGTCAAGAAGTGGAGAGTGTTTGTCTTTAGATGATAAATAGCTAATATCTATTAAAGGTTGTGTAGGTCAGAATTGAAAAAAAAACTTTTTTTCCAAATTTTCTTTAAATTTTTCTGTATATATCAATGCATAATGAAAATGTAAGTACTCTGAAAAGAAAGTATAAAGAATAGGATGTCTGTAGACCTCTCACAAGCCTTCTTGGCTCCTTCCAAAGCCACGCCCCCAAAACACATACGCGCGCCACTCCGACAGCTGAGCTCGAAGATGCATTATTTACCTAGAGAACGACCGAGAGGAGAGGGAGAAGTGCATGTAGTGACATCATGTCAGAAACACACGTAAATAAAAAAATCTAACTATCATTATGAAGATAAACAAATAAGTTGGATTTTATTACTCTATCAAGCTAGCATATTAATATTGGTAAAGCTTACAATATTGATTCGCTAGAGCTAGTTAGTTATCTATAAGGCAAAGCTAGAAACAGGTTGCATGATACACGTTTTTCCATTGCCATCATTTACACTGTGATGAAGAGGAATTTCATGTAAGATCAATTACATATATATGTGTGTTCTGCATGTAAGAGCTTGCTTGATGAAAGCATTGTTGATTTTGATGAGGACTACACACCCGAGACAAGTAATTACCCATAGACAGTATAAGACAGCAAGTACCGCATCGTAGGCTCGGAGGACAGATCCGTTGTCGAGGGCAAAGCAGAGGATTTCGCTATTCAGGTCGAGGAAGTAGAGACCGAGGACGGGGTAGTAGAAGTGCAGGGCAAGGAGCACTTTTTAGACAAGAGGACCTGCGTCGGGTTTTGCATCTTCAAGCTCAAACAAGCACGCGAACAGGTACGACTCTGGGATACGCCAAGTGGCAGGTCCTGTGTGGCAAAAGGGTGGTTGCCATGGTTGTCAGAGAGTGACAGTCGCCTGAGCCAATCCATTGTTTCGCTTTGAAATAATGAGCTGCATCAGTGCAGATTAAACGGTCTTAGAGTCACTCGGACTTTATACTCTTTTTTCAGAGTACTTAAGATTTAATTATGCATTGATATATATAGAAAGTTTAAACAAATTTGGTAAAAAGATTTTATATAAATTCTTGACCTTCAATACCTTTAACAGAGACCTTCTGGCAATACAGTTCAGCTTTCCATGTCTTTTGAATTTTAAATCAGGTGCTACCTGGCTCAAGAAACAGAAAAGGAAAAACAAACAAACACCCATAATGCACTTGGCATGTTGCCGTTCATAGGAACTGGTGGGGTAACGCAAGCACGGCGACGGTCTTTATAGCGTCATCGCTAGACGTCAGCACGGCCACAAACAACAACAACAAACTGCCTTCCCGGGACCTTAACAACGGACAACGAACGGCGCGTTTAAAAATTATGCTTGAGTTCTGTACAGAGAAACACAGAAGACGAAGGCTCCAGCGTAATATGATATTAAGTAATATGATGGAAGAAGATAAAAGAGCAGAGCGCAGGAGGCAAACAAAACGATGGGTAAGTTTAGCTATTAGCAATTAGCTGGTTGAATGCGTTGTTTGTCTTAATCCTCGTTGTAATGTTTTGCGAAAACACACAGCATATAGCAGAGAGCGCTACAAGTTCCGTGTTGACAGTAGGCATGACTTAGAAGTTGAACCAATCAACGTAGACCTAGGAAAAGGGAACTAAAAAAGTCCTCGCTCTAGACTAGGTACTGAAAGAGTTATAGGAACTACGGTCTGAGGAACTGAAAAATCCCCAATTTAGTCCGGTAGGAACACGAGAAAAAAGGGTTATGGGAACGTTACGTTCTAGGAACTGCAAAAGTTCCTCCGGTCAGAAAGCAGCTATATACTACTGATATTTTAACAATAAAACTTGGTTTGAAAATTAGTGAACTCACACTTTAAAGACCCCATGATAATGTTGGACTGTACATAACAAAAAAAACACCCTCTACACACAACCAAAGGTGCATGGTTCATTGGTTTATTTTGCACTGTATTCGGAACAAAGATTATTTTATCAAAAGCCTACAAGCTCAAAGCTCTTAAAAAGCAAGACAAGTGGGATGAGAATGTGTGAAACAGAGATATGAATGTTGGAGCTGGAAACAGCCTGCAATTCTTGTCTGTCTGTTGTCATTCCTGTAACCCATTGAAATCACACAAAAACACCTCCCACTCTGTTATCTGCCATTATCTACCAGAGATCGACTTACACTGCCATCTTCGCTTCCAGTAATCTCACCATCTGCCTGAAACGTGAAACTGATCTAAACTCTGAGGCTAATTCTAAAAGAAAGTCAGAGGTCCTAGGTGGTCATATGGTGAAAATGTAATAAATGAACACATGACTGCCCAAATGTACAACACATATTCCAGTCCCTCCAGGATTTTGCGGGCCTTTTTTGTGATTGTTGCGGCCTAAAATGCCTGATGTTGCGGCCGCTTCTCTAAAAGTTGCGATAAAAGCATCTTTGTTCTTTTGCATGTTTTTATAGGTTAAAACGGCAAAGGTAGATAGATTTTTACTTAAAGTGCTCATATTATGCTTTTTGGCTTTTCCCCTTTATATTTTTTTGTGCATGTTATAGGTTTACTAAGAGAGAAAAGTCCAAAGTCCGCCCCAAAGGGACTTATTATGTCCCACAGAAAACACTGTTCATCATCTGCATCTGCTCCGTTGTAGTCCAGAATTGAAATCAGAGACAGTCACACACACTATGTAACACACGTTAATGAGAACAAACCCACTAACTAACCTTTAGTAACCGTATAAAAGGCAAAACAAACGATTTAAAGACACAGCAAAACCTAGCAAACTAAGCTTCTTTTTTTTAAAACAAGATCTGCACCTGCAAAAAAGTTGACAGCATTTATGTTGAAAGATGCCAATACTAATAAAGTGCAAAATACAGTTTTAGGAATAGCCACTAAAATTAAATGGTGGAAAAATTAAAAGTTTGATAATGTATTTTAATATAGCTAATATATAATATAATATAGCCGCATATCCAATAAAGCTGTTCTCATTTCCTTAATTTTTTTTGTCAGACAATAGAACGTGTAGGCTAGCTATTTTTTGTGCACATTTTAAAGAACCACATAGAACAGATGCTGTTATTCCTAAACACAAGAATAACTAACAAGTAAAGCATAGCACAGTTTGTCAGATCGTTTGCTGTGTATAACACCTACAACTCTGCAGACCCTTCAATAATGGAAAGAGAAGCTGAAGTTTATTTTTAACAATATCGTCAATCATTTCATTGTGATCTTAACAGTTCGAACAGTACAATTTAGTTTGGATTTATTTTATGAATTACAAATCCCAATGTAACAATCACAGTAAGTCTGCGGCTTTGCAAAGAGATTGTTATAGAATGATGAGTAAAAAGTGAAAATCATAAAGTAAAAATGTTTTTATTTTTATTTTCGAAAAGAAAAAAATCAAAAATAAACTTTGAGTAACATTATAGATTTGGGAAAGATGTTAAAATGTATGACAAGACGTCTTTGAGCTAATATGCTATCACTAGGTTAGAAGGCTTTTAATGTGTGTGTAGGTTTAGTCCTGACTGCCCTGTTGTAGGTTTAAAACATCCAGTACAGCAGCCTGTGAAAGAATAATCCTCTGTCTCTCTCTCTCTCTCTCTCTCTCTCTCTCTCTCTCTCTCTCTCTCTCTCTCTCTCTCTCTCTCTCTACAAAATACCAACTGGTTGACTTATGGTGTATGCCACCTGTTCCTGTATTTAGGATCACATACTGTACAGTCACAGCGTTTATAGGGTTTATTAGCATTTTCAAAGTGGGAGATAATTTGGCTTTTGACAGGTCAAAACAACAACAGCAACAAAAATATTCATAGATATTTTACTTTTTCTTGAGGTTGGCTATTTTGCAACACAATTTACTCGGTAACACTTTACAATACGGGTGCACAAATATGCATTAATTCATGTTTAACTAATGCACAGATAATCATGAGTTAATGTATAACTCATGAAGAACTAAACCATTAATTAATGATTACTGCATCAGCAACTAATAAAGAGTCCATATGATTAATAGATTAAGTAATACATGAATTGCTATTAATTCAATGTGTCATTGTGTATTAATTCCTTAATAACATATTTTATTAACTAATAGTGTAAATTAATGTGTTAATTACCACAATTAGTCAAAGCTATGCACTTCAACTTCCAGTTGTCTGCTTTAATTAATCATTAGCTAATGATTTGCAAAGGTATCCTTATGTTATGACTTTACTTGTTGAGGCACATCATTATTAACTAGTCATTTAGTAATTGTAGTAATTTGCACATGAATTTGCAGTAACAATGAAGTAAATAATCATGTATTAATGCATATTAGTGTACCTGTCGTATTATTTGGAAGTTGAAATACAAGGCTTTGGCTTCTAATTAACATATTAATTAACACTATTAGTTAAAAAAAATGAGTTATTATGGAATTAATCCACAATTATATATTTAATTAATAACAATTCATGTATGAACTAATACATTAACCTTACAGACTCTTAATTAGTTCCTAATGTGGTAATGATTAATGAATAGCTTAGATAATCATTAGTTACACATTAATTCAGTATTATCTGTGCATTAGTTAAGCATGAATTAATGCTTATTAGTGCACCCGTATTGTAAAGTGTTACCATTTACTCTGACATAAAGGTTAAGATAGATGACAAAAGCAATGCTCAAAATTTAATATAAACATAACAAACACTTCATACTCCCTATTGTTTTTTTTAAGTATTTGAAAAAAAAGTATGCCCACATATGTTACTATATGTGGACATAAATGTGATTACATTTAACCGTATGAATAAATGTCTTAGTTTGACTAAATAATCAAAATGGGTATGAACAAAATTCTGGTTCATTCGTTGCACTGGAAAGAGCAAGAACATTGCATTGTGGGATACTATGTGTACATATTATACACATAGTATGCTTGACAGCATATATAGTAGGTCATTCGTCTGAACCCATGCATGCGTTTGCAATCACCATATTGTGCACTGTACACATACCGCATACTACTATGCTGAATTAAACTTTGTTAGTATGGTAATTGTAGTTCTTACCTTGGTATTTGTAGTCCATTACATTTTTAGTAGAGTCATAGTCATCAGCTAGTCGTCTGTTCTTAGTAGAGTCGGCCTCGTCAGAACCGTATCGCCCATCCTCAGAATCTGAGATGGGAGTCTCGTTGTTTGACTCTTTGGACTTCTCGGCCAGAGACTTGAGGAAAGTGATGTCATCGTCCTCTGAGTTTGATTCTGCCTCAGCTGGCTTGGGTTCTGCATGGATGAACAGCAGCGATTGTGAGCTATTGATCACTAAAGCACTTTGTTCTCATAAGATTATATCTCACCTGTCTTCCTGATGCTGTCAGCTTCTGCAATCTGTTGAAAAAATATCAACAAAATCTCAACTCGTGCTCATTTTTATGTTTAACTTCATGCATCAAACGTCTTCTAGCAAACAGTATTTAGTCTGATGCTTAATGTACTAGGTACAAAGTATATACACACCTGTGTCTTTCACACAACATGGTAACAAACAATAAGTTTCTGAAATCGCACCTGCTGTTCTAATGGCTTCTCCTCAGTCAGCTCTCGGTTGTACATGCTCTTATCTGGATCAGGAAAGAAACATGCATTCAAAAAAGGCAAGATCAGTCTTCAGATCAGAAATCGCAGATTTTGTGTTCCGCAGAAGAAAGAAAGTCAAAGAGGTTTGGAATGATATGAGAGTAAGTATTACAGATTTTGGTGGCACTTTCCTTATAATGCATTTATAAAAGTATTTTAATCCATTAATTATGCCTTGCAAATGCACCTTATAATGCATTATATGATCTCATAAATAATTGTAACCACAGTTATAATATGTTATACTTACACCTTTAGAAAGTAATGCATTAAAGCATGCCACACGCCAATTTCAAATGTAACAATCTGCGAATGCTATAATGCAATTTAACTTTGGTTACAATTATTTATGAAAATATGTAGTGCATTATACTGTACATCATGAATACCTTTATAATACATTATGCATAAGGCGTTACCCTGATTTTTCTTTTTCTTGTTGGTGAACTATCCTTTCTACTAACCAGGAGGAACGATGAGAAGAGAAAATATGCAGTATCGCTACTACAGTCTCCATCTCAGATTACTGTTGATTGGTTATTATATTGTAACTACAATGTAAAGATATTGTATAATAACAACATTATTTTAAAAAATCTGTGCACTTCTCACCTATGTGAATTGAGTATGATTTTGATGGAATCAAGAGATTATTTTTACCCTAAAGTAAAGATATTATTAATAGGCTTTTTATTTATTTATTTATTTTTGTTTACTTTCTATGATTGTTGAGATCTTTGATGCCCTCAGTTGCATTCCAAACTGTTCGAGAAACTGTCACCAAATAATCGGATTACTAGACAAAAGATTAAAGGCCTTTGAAAACACCAGAGCCCAGAGCTTTATATACAATAAATAGTGAAAACATCCACAACAAAATAAATAAACAATCAAATTCATTCACCTTCTTTCCACATATGGAGTTAGTAGGCTAGTCAACTAATATGAATTTTTCAACATCTAGAGTACACCTAATTGTTGGCAACCGGTAACGTTATTTAAAATACAAAATTAATACTAAATGTAATTGAACATTTAGCCTAGTATTAATTTTTTAGTATCTGAAATTGAACACATTTCGTTTACTCAATATTTAGCAACTCAAAATTCCCTTTGAAAACAGGTACGTTAACTGGTCACGTGGCTTCTGTCCTTAATAATATAAAATTGGCAAAATATTGACTAACTGACCGAGCCTAAGCAACATTATTCTATATTTATAGGCTACACGCCATGTATGTTATTTTATGTTTCATTTAATCAGAATAATCGTCTAAATCAAATATTCCCTATTGTACAATATATTGGATTGATGTATTGGACTAGCCTACATGTTTTTTTGTTGTAAATTGAATAACTCACCGTCGGGTCCGGCAGGTGTTGGAAACGCGTTGATCTGCGATATGACAACAAGGAGAACCACAAGCCCTACGCGTTTTGACGCCATTCTTTAGCTGGTTTCCGAATTGTCGTATATAATTTTGATATTTTTTCTTCTGTGTTGTCCTCTGAAGATGAACGGCACCGTTGGTTTGGTGGCGCGCGCTGGTGTTGACTGGATGCCGCGCGCTCTCAGCGCCTCTCCTATAAGCGCAAAGACTTGAGGTCTGCGGGAGCTGTTGAGTCCCTGCAGTGCTGAAACCAGGTCGCTGGCTATAATTAACAGCGGATAAGCTGATGGGAGCTCCTCGTGTACAACGGGCCCTGATTCCAGCAGCTCATGGATGGAGGAGGAGGAGGAGAATGGCACGGTCACATCCGCCCATGTGCGTCAGTCTAAAGTACCTGCGTCACACGCGCATCTCACAGTCATTCATGCCGCGGGGCAGTAAACGACCGATGAGCGCTATGCAGAGCAGAGATAACACAGCACTCAGATGTCTAAAAAAACGAGAGAGAGATATGACGATGCAGATTCAAAAGCAATTAAGAGATTTGACCTGCTTTGTTTAATCCACCATATATAGCCTGTCTCTGCTTTGAGATAGCCTTGAATTTTTTTTAGTCAGTTCAGCTTAGAAAATGTCGCTACTTCATGAAACATCTACGATAACTGTTTTTGTTTAAATGAAATAAGTGATTTAAGATTACTGAATTCCACTAACCTTAAAAAACAAGGTTTTGCTGAACAGGCTTGTGCACAATTCAGAATTGAATTGAGAATGACTACTAAATTCCAATTCAATTCTAGAATTTGAATTGAATTTGAATTGATGTCAAAAACAGGAGAATTACAATTTGAATTTGAATTAAAGGAAGCAGAATTACAATTCAATAAAAATTCTAAGAAATTCATATAGATATTTTAAGTGAAGTGTTTAACAATGTAGCTTTACAATATATGTCAGATATGATTGCATTACATATTATATAAATTATATTATTTTGAACTACCAGCAATGTTTTTCCCCAGCAATGAATGTTAAAAGCTCTAGTCACAGAACAAATAATAAGTTTGATTTATTGTAATTGTAGCGCCATTTCCCAGAATTAAAGAAATTGCTTTACATTGATAAAGTAATCCAGATAAATTAATCTTAACCACATTTTTAATGGGTAACTTATAACAGTGAGCAATTACATTTCTAAAGTAACCTTCCTAACCCTGACTGTAGGGGAGCGCTGGGCACTACGTAACGCGGGGCTAGTTGTAACACATAGTTTCAACACTTCACACACAGCATGACGGAACTTGATGTATTTACTAGTTGCCATTTCAACACTATATAGAGAAAAAAATGCACCAAAATTCTGATTTTTTTTGTAAGATATCACTGAACATTTATTTAACCATAGCAAAAGTACATTTCTTACCTAAGTTATTTTTTCATCTCTGTTTTTTTTGTGTTTAATTAAAATTAGACCAATCTGATATTTTTTTAATCTTTAATCTGTTGTTTAACAGTTGATATAGTTCTTTAATGCTTCGCTAACTAGCAGAAGACACTAGCAGGGTTTAAACCCCAGTTGTGCAGTTGGGGCATGTTGTCACACTGCGTTACATTGTGCCCCTATTAGAAATATGCTATTATATTCTATACTTTTACATGAAAACATGAAAAACATGTAAATAAAGACTGAAAGTCAATGTTCAGAAATGATTCATTATTATTTTGTTTTGAACTATGCTGTATAGCTGTGTTTTCCTGTGTGTTTGTTGTCAAAATCAAAAATTAGATATTTTTAATTATTTAAAAATGCCATTGATTTATATATAAAAGTTTATAATTGTATTTTATTAAGAAAATATTTTGGTTTGACTTTTATATTTTGATTAGATGAGATAGCATTTTAAGCTGTCAAATGGTGATGTTACAATGTGCCCCTCACATGTTACAATGCACCCCACCTATGGGGCATGTTGTCACATTTAACATTTCTTTCAGGGTAAATCAAGAAAAAGTATACACTTTATTAATAAAACAAAACCACATAATTGTACTAGACACAGTAAATTGAATGTGGAAGAAAAAACACTAACAATGTGCACAAAGTAGTCAAACGTTGTGTCCCTCCCCATGTGACAACACATCTTGCTGTTTTGTGACTGTGGGATTTCTTTAATTCCACTTCCTGTCATTCCAATTCAAATTCAACTTCATGGGGGAGGAGTCAATTCAAATTCCAATTCATGAATTGAATGGAGGCCAATTCTGAAATTCTGAATTTTGCACAAGCCTGTTGCTGAAGCATAACTGTCTAATAACTGCATGTATAACCTGATTTCTCCAGCTGAAAATACTTAAAGGAGTAGTTCACTTTTAAAAAACTTTCACTGATAATTTACTCACCCCCATGTCATCCAAGATGTCCATGTCTTTCTTTCTTCAGTCGAAAATAAATTAAGGTTTTTGATGAAAACATTCAAGAATTTTTCTCTATAATGGACACCAAACGATTCAAGGTCCAAATGAGAGTGTCAGTGCAGCTTCAAATGAACAAATCTTTTTTCGAGTCATTTCGTTCATTGAAAAAAGATTTGTTCATTTTGATGAACGAGTTCAAACAGCGCAGTCTCATCCCAATTCGTCATATAACTGACGTTTTGGGACGTCTTTTGACCATTCGTTAATATACGACTTTTTAGGGCCCCCTTAAACGTCGGTAGATGACGTTATGGGATCCTAACTCTACCCCAGACCTAAACCTAACCCTAAACCCAACTGCACCTGACTGACAGGTAAAGTGTCAGTTGTATGACGACCGGGATCGTCATCTACCGACGTTTAAGGGGGCCCTAAAAAGTCGTATATTGACGAATGGTCAAAAGACGTCCCAAAACGTCAGTTATATGACGAATTGGGATGAGACTGTGTTAGTTCGAACAGGAGAGTCACGAACGCGCATCACAGAACAGAGCAAGGCGAGCATTGGTGCTCATAAAACTTAAACTTTTTAATCTTTTTTTGAAATGACAGATCGTTTCGCTGAGAAAAGACCCTTATTCATCGTCTGGTGTTGTTTAAAGCCATTTGAAGCTGCACTGAAACTCTCATTTGGACCTTGAACCGTTTGGTGCCCAAAAAAATCCATTAAATGGAGAAAATCCTGGAATGTCTGAAGAACTTTTCGAACTGAAGAAAGAAAGACATGGACATCTTGGATGACATGGGGGTGAGTAAATTATCAGCAAAAGTTTTTTTTTTTTTAAAGTGAACTACTCCTTTAATACATTTGAAATAATCTGTAATACTTTACAATAAGGTTCATTAGTTAACATTATTTAATGGATTACTAACATGAACCAACTATGAGAAAATACATTTGAAGAGTTCAGATGCAAAAGCCTCTAAGTGCCATTTGAAATTTTCTTCTAACATTATCATTTTTATCAAGCTTGTATATATTTAAGTTCAGTAATTTCACTTTAAATGGCAATGAAGATGACCTATTAATTGTCATTTAAGTGGAATTACTGAACTTAAATATACAAAGAAAATTTCAAATGGCATTTAGAGGCTTATGCATCTGAACTCTTTGTTTCTGTATTTGTTAATCTTTAACCATATTTAATAAAAAATTTTTGTGACCGTCAGAGGGGACAGAGCCTTTCCACACCCAGAAACACATGGATAGAATGGCATCTTGAGAAAGACACACTCACATCCATGCTGCTCTTTTAGGAAATGGGACCATCACCAGTGCCGGAGCACACAGGGAATAACCCCAGCAACACTGAATCAGCAAACTAAAAAAGCAGCCTAGACCAGGCACAGAAGTAGCCTGGCTGCGCCCTCCTATCGCACTTCCGATCAATTTCATTTTCCTTCAGTACTACTAGTACAAATGAAATGTCCTAGAGTCTGGTTGAACCAGGCTAGCACAGAAGTATATGATTATTGCATATTATTTTGTTCCAATACTATTAGGACTTAAAATGACTTAATTCTATGATGTTAAAGTTACATGAACAAATTATGTTTGCACATCAACACTGTCAGAGCGAAAATACTACTATATTTCCAAAATTGTTTCTTTTAATATTTCTTTTCTGGGGAGGGTTACTGTAAGAAAAAAACAGTTTGAAAACATATGATTTTTTATTAGATCAATATAAATTCATTTTAAATTAATGGTACATTCATTTCAAGTTTGTCGGAGTAGTCCCTGTAAAGTCAAAATGAAGTATGTGTTCTGAGTTTGTCACACCACAGAAGAATGTGTTACTAGCCACCCAGCCAAATTTGAATGATAAAAAAGCCGGCAAGTACATAAAATAAGCTATCAAAATCTTGAAAAAATATCTGTTCTCAAACACTGGGGGCGTGTCCGCTGGCTGCATGGAAACCACGCCACTCGCGTGAAAGCTGTCGACGGTGATATTCAATATTATACTGCTTTCGGGACGGGAGAATGAACGCTGAGGCGGGACATTCCGTTCACCAGTAACAGCGGATTATCAGTGAATCCTAGTTGTCTCTGAGGAAAGTGAAAGGAAAATGATCACTACAGAGGCGGGTGATGGCGGTGATCCTCAGCTCTTCATCAAGGTTGGCTCTCTAAAAACCTCTCTTGATGTGATCGTTTTTAGGGAATTTAAATAAAGATACCGATCTGTTTTGTACATGATCGCATCCAGGTAGTAGCCTATGCATTTCTGTGTTGAAGGCATAGCTAGCTAGAAAACTGTAGACTCAGCTGTAGTAACTAATTGCACTGAGAGTCACTCGCGATTGAGCTGTAAATGCGAATGTGCTCGGGGAGTGTTATTGTGTGTTAGTGGAGAGATCAGACTCTGTGCATCATCAAATAGGGGTGTGTCCAGGAGCTCATGGGCTCCAGTGCGTCATCGAGCCCTGTTTTAGCCCCGCCCAAACAATCCGTAAAATTGCAATGGTGAAAAACTGTTTAACGGTCTAACTGCACATTTCAGTACTTCACAGTTCACAGTCTTTGTAATATGTTTTAGCAATACATATGTAACATTTATAATGTGTTTAGAACTTTTTTGTAGAATTGCCTTTACAGGGACTTTAATGTCTTTCTACAAGACATTTTTTTCTTTTTGTTCTGAATCTTCATTAGCGCTGCTCCACATGTTCTGCACTGCATCAGTCTCTCAGCCTCTGACACTCATGCTTCAGTTTCCGCATCATTAGGAAGATAAGACTTCTTCTAATCATTATCATTACATTCAAGCTGATAACTAATTGATGCAGCGTTGATAAAACAAAACAGTTTTTTCTTTCTCCATTCAGTATTTTGGGATAAAAGATGACATGACAAGATTCACAAAGAGGACTGTGTCAACACAATTATTTTTAGAAATAGATCAATTATATAAATCATTTAAATAAAAGACTACACACACACTATATATTTACACACACACACACAAACCCACACACACACACATACACACAATATAAATATATATACACATTAAAAATAAACACATACACATCTTAATTTGATATGAAAAATCTTCTTTTATTTGAATTGCTTATTTGTAATATATATATGCAAAAATTGTGTTGTTGATTGTTTTATATAAATACATTGTAAAAATACATAAAAATATTTATATAAATATATATAAATTATATATTATATAAATACATTATATAAATACATATAAAAATGTATTTATTATATAAATACATTTTTGGTTGCAGTTTATTTTTAGTGCCCTGTAGAGGTCACTGATGTCTTCTTTATACACTCTTAGAAAAAAAGGGTTCATTGGGGTTCCATATATGAAGCATAGGGTTCCTACTCAACTCCAAATTACCTTTTATGCTAAAAAAGTTTCTGTAATGACAAGAAATTTTTTTTTGGCACAAAGGTCCTTTAAAGGATATAATTCATTCATATATTACATTATTCTGCAACATTTTGTATCTGTAATTAGGCTAAATTATTGTTTATTAAACTGTTGTAGTAACTTAATATCACATTTTAATCATGCTGATTTTTGGAGGATGGAAACTGAAATGTCACTCTTCGTATGATATTGATTAATTACATTTTTAACCCCCATATCTTGAATTTTGTGATCATTTACATGCATTGCATTTTAGGGGTTCCAAATACGTAGCGCTTTATATATAGAACCTTTTCTTCCAAGAGTGTAGGTGGACAGGGATTTAGAGAAATGTATTATGTTCGTTCTACAGGACACATAATACTGAATTAAAAAGAAATGCTTTCATTTACAATTAATTTTATATCTATAATACTCAAATAACAATATCTGGTAGGACTCAGGAGGGTTAAACTTGCTAGCCATAGGATAGACTAACTTAATTAACCATTTTGTATGCTGGAAAGACAGCATCAAACCACAACAGATTTACATTTATTCATTTAGCAGACACTTTTTATCCAAAGCGACTTACAATTGAGAACAATAGAAGCAGTAAACCTAGGATAACAATATGCAAGTTTTATGACCCTTCCCAGTTTAATCTAATGCACTTTTTTATTTTATTTTTAAGAATAGAATATATCAATATAATTTTATATACAATAGAAGATACAATTTTGGTATTAATATAATACTGTAATAATGGATAATAATAATAATCCCAGGTATCAACATGAGTGTGAGTATTTGTTAGAGGTACTGGAGGGTAAAAAGTGTTTATAATAGAAAAAGCAAATGTCTGCTCAAGTATTTTTATTATTGCAAACGAAAGGTAACATATACATTAACAATGAGAAGAAAATTAATAATTATTTATTGGGGGGTAAGTCTGCTCAGGTCATTGGTTCAGAATTAATTCATGTGTCTGTTACTTCTTTGTACAGTAGCTAGGTGTCACTGCAACGCCATTTATGTGATGAGACTCTTATTTTGACATGTTGTATTAATGTATTCTTTTAGACGGAAGAAATTTTCAGTAACCACAGACAGTTCAGTTGTCAGTAACTGGAGTAAAGTTCACGGACAGTATTCGACCTGTCAAAAGTTTAGCTGCTGCGTTTGAGTCGACCACCTCCACTATCAGAATGTTTGCACTTAAGACAATAAGGAGTTTTTCTCCTGCGACTAAAAATGTTTATTTGCAGAGTAAACAGGCTTTTGCTGTGACTATGTCTAGGTGAGTCATTTTCTTTATTGGTTAACGTTAACAGTTTTTCCATATACATTTCATTAATGCGTTCAGAGAAATTCTGTGATACATTAATTAAAAATTCACACAGACAAATAGTTCATTTTATTACTAAAATAGGTTGGTGTTGTACTATAAATTTACTGTAAAAAGCTTAAATCAGTCCTGTACCTCTAAAATAATAAACATATTGTCTTGTAAAATATAGTATAATCTTTGTTTTATATGGTCAACATAGTTGACCAAATAACAGGTTTTTAACTAGCATTTTTTTTCTCCCCTAGCTGTTAAAATTATAATCTTCTACAGTTATCTTAAATAATCAGTAAATAATCTTTACCAATCCATTTTCCCTTAAATTATGTATTTGCAGATACTTTTCAAGATTACTTAGGGCACCACTTTCATCAGACATGTTGAATTTCTGTTATTATAATGAAATATAGTGGATATAAGTGAATAGAAATTATGGAACGGGGTCAAAACTAAGTAAATAACAGTGGTTTGGTTAATGTCGCATCCTGAATTGTTAGAAATAGTTTTTTTTGTCAAACAAAACAGGATAATCAGTGCTAATATGTGCATTTTAAAATTGCACTGTTGTTTCCTATGAATGAAATTAGAAATGCAAATTAATAGAAGGTTTTGAGGAATATTACACTTACAAAAAACTACCAAAAGTAATATTATCATGCTTTTCTGAATATGGACCTTTGTCCCACATAAATGCAATGGTATCCGAATGTGGTTCAATGTATTATTAAATCAGAGGTAAAAATATATTTATAATATGTAATATATTTATAATATTTAAAGAACTACAGGACAGCCAAGTCTATTTTAAGGTGTTAATTTGATTCCCAGAATGCAGCATGTGGAGCTCCAGCATGGGGAAACTGCAGCACCTTTTCGACCTGAAACATCCATGGCCAAGACCATGATGGACATCGGCACCAGACGGATCTTCTCTGAGGAACACGACCTGTTCCGTCAGAATGTGCGACGCTTTTTTCAAGAGGAAGTTGTTCCATATCATACTCAGTAAGTCACCAGTTTGTCTCGTCCTGATTGTGAGATGTAGTAGATACAGAATGAAAATATGGTACAGTCTTAAATGTATGCGCATGTGCTTGCTTATAGATGGGAGAAGGCTGGTGAGGTCAGCAGAGAGGTTTGGGAAAAGGCTGGAGAACACGGATTGCTGGGAATATATACACCTGAGGAGCATGGAGGAATCGGGAGAGACCTCCTGTCGGCTAATATCGTGTGGGAGGAGCAGTGAGTAACCCTGCCCTCACCTGTCACAGTAACTCCTCCCCTACCTGTCTGACCCTACAGTAGATTGGGAAAAATTCTTAAAATGTGTAAACAGTTAAATGGACATTAATAATCTGTTTGTAATCAGACTAGGAGCCAAGTCCGAATAAAACCATGTCGTTCGGAATGAAGTAGCCAAATCCAAATCCAAAACCAAAACTGACAAGTGCACATGTGCAATGCCATAGAAATGGTATAATGATGTATGATGCACAGAATGAGCTCCCATGCTGGAGCTCCGCATGCTGCATTCTGGGAATTGAATGAACACCTTAAAATTGACTTGGCTTAAATTCTTTAAATTTTTAAGACATTCATATTATTCATGTCTCTTTGTCTTCAAATTAGCACACACACACACACACACACACAAAATATTAGTGTTTTAATAATTACCAATGTCATCAATACAATTTTTAAATTTGGTGACCACAAAACAAACACTACAAAATGTCCTCAATATTATATTTTGAAAACTTAAAATAATAATAAAAGAAAATGTAATAGATATACTGTATAAGGAATATGGACATATAGGAATATGAATATTGATTAATAGATGCAGATATAAATGAAAGTTAATTTATTAAATATCATTCATTTAAATCTACACTACCGGTCAAAAAGTTTAAGATCGGTAATATTTTTTATGTTTTTAAAAATAAGTCTCTTCTGCTCACCAAGGCTGCAATTGTTTGATAAAAAATACACAAAAAACACAGTAATATTGTGAAATATTATGACAATTTAAAATTACTTTTTATGTTAATATATATTAAAATGTAATTTATTTCTCTGAAAAAAAGCTGAATTTTCAGCATCATTACTCCAGTCTTCAGTGTCACATGATCCTTCACAAATCACTCTAATATGAGTGTATGTATGATTATTATCCATGTTGAAAACAGTTTTTTACATTTTTATTTCAGGATTCTTTGATGAATAGAAAGTTCAAAAGAACAGCTTTTATCTGAAATGGAAAGCTTTTGTTACATTAAACACATACCCTTTAAAAAGTTTTGGGTCAGTAAGAATTTGTATTTTATTTTGGGGGGAAATAAATAAGAAATCAATACTTCTATTCATCAAGGATGAGTTACATTGATCAAAAGTTACAGTAAAGACATTTATAATGTTAGAAAAGATTATAATTAAATAAATGCTGTTCTTTTGAACTTTCTATTCATCTATTCACTTTCAATAAAAATGTAAAAAACTGTTTTCAACATGGATAATAATCATGTTTTTGGAGCATAAAATCATCATATTAGAGTGATTTGTGAAGATCATGTGACACATGAAGACTGGAGTAATGATGCTGAAAATTCAGCTTTTTTTCAGAGGAATAAATTACATTTTAATATATATTAACATTAAAAAGTCATTTTAAATTGTCATAATATTTCACAATATTACTGTGTTTTTTGTATATTTTTTATCAAAAAATTGCAGCCTTGGTGAGCAGAAGAGACTTCTTTTAAAAACATAAAAAATCTTACCGACCCTAAACTTTTGACCGGTAGTGTATATTAAAATATATTTGTACAGGTGACATTTCCAAGCTTTTGTATTATTTATATGAATATCATCTAATGTTTCTTGAAATGCATATAATCGGCAGGATATGTTTTGGGGTAATTATTAAGAAATACACTTAAATAAATTATATTATTTATACTTACAGCAGTCATATGTTATGTTTTTAATGATTCCATTGTAATTCTACTTTGCCTTCATGCTGCCTCAATTCAAATTCAGGCCTGGAATTTTAAAATGCAATTCGTTTCTGAATGGTGCACTGAGTCCAGTTTTTCCCTTGGCTTTGTGTGTCTGTGTGTGTTGTAATGTAGTGTGTGTTCTGGCTCTGTGTTGTAGAATGTACTGTAACTGCAGTGGCCCTGGGTTCTCTCTCCACTCTGAGATTGTAATGCCTTATATCAGTCACTATGGCTCCAAGGCTCAGATCGAGCGCTATATTCCACAGATGACTGCTGGGAAATGCATTGGGGCCATCGCTATGACAGAACCTGCAGCTGGCAGGTGAGATTCAGTGCAGGCAAGACATTAAAGAATAAATGGCACTTTAGTTCCTTGGATGCGTGAACAATTGAACTTGACTTTTAAACATACAAAGACACATTGTGATATATTCTTTTGTTCACTGAGTCACATCTTTTATTTTCTCTATGAAGTGACCTTCAAGGAGTGAAGACGTATGCAAAAAAAGATGGCACCGACTGGATTCTTAATGGAAGCAAGGTATGAACAATGGCAAGTGATGCAAAGATTTTACCAATCAATCAATCTTAATTTATATAGCATCTTTCAAACGAATCCAATGCAAGTGATTGACAAGTGTAATCAAATGGTTGACTCAAAACACAAGCAATTAAAATAATACAGAAATAGTTTGTAATAGAACATTTAAATGTTAGAATAGAATAAAAAAAGAATGATCAACAGTCAAATGTTTATTAAGCAAACTAGAATAAAATACAATACCTGTCAAAAGTTTGGAAACATTCTTTTTTCAAAAAGAAGAATCTTACGCTCAACAAGGCTGCAATTATTTCTCCAAAAATACAGTAAAAACAGTAAAATTGCAAATGTGATTACAAATTAAAAGAACTGTTTTCTATTTAAATATATATTGTGATATGATGCAAAGCTACATTTTCAGATGATCCTTCAGGGCCAGTTGTTCAAAGGTAATCTGATCTGATTTTTGGTTATCGGATTGGATCAAATCTTGAAAAGGGGTTGTTCAAAAGGGAAAGAAGGAATCTGAAATCAGATTGGATCAGGGAATCGAATCCTAGTTTTAATCTGGATCAAACCTTCAGTTTGTGTTGTTCAAAACTTGTCAGTGGGATTTGGATAACTTTGATAAAAAAAATAAATAAAAAAAACAGGATTAACCTGATCCCAACAGGGGTAGGATTTCAAGGGGATTTCAGGAAGAAAATGTAGTAAAACTTTAAAATTGGTCAAATAATACATTTGTATCATTTAGTGTATACTTTTATTTATATTTTGCACTTGACTTATGTAACCGTTGTAACAGTGATAAAGTATACATAGGCTAACAATTAAGCTATTCAGTATAGTAAAGTAAAGTAAAAAAAAAATATCTTGTCCCCATTTGTGTTTTGTCTCAAAATAAGAAAAACTTACAGTGACCCCATGTTGGCTCTTCTACCTGTTCTTTACATAGCTGGTAGCCCACATTGTGATATGTTGTCCCATTTAGAGCACTGGTAATCTTGAAAAGTGTGTATCTGGATCAGGGTGATCCAGTCCAATGTTGCTTTGAAAAACCGGCATAAAAGTAAGGACGGATTACCTGATCCTGGGGAAAAATGGGATTTCCAAATCCGGATCATTTTGATCCAGAATAAATGTTTTGAACAATGGCCCTCAGAAATCATTCTAATATGCTGAATTGGTGCTCAGGGATCAATAGTTGACAGTAGTCAAGATCTATGATTAGTGACTCTGGATATGAGCTTGAGACACAGACAACTTTACGTGTGACATGAACAAGATTTTATTAACTAGACTAAACATTTTAACTAAAATACACATACATACATGCATATAGTTTACCAAGGGAAAGAGAGCTGAAGCAGAATACAGGAAAGCGAGAAGTTATGGCATTGTTCGAAGTTCAGCAGATCAGCAGCCTGAGAAAACCATCAGTTTAGTTCTAACACGCCTTTGTTTAATGTTTAATTTCATTAGGTGTTTATGAAAAGAATCGACAAGATTCTTATAATACTAATGCACCATAAAGGTTGCAAAATGTAATGTAAATTAACAAATGGGGGACGAAGATTGGAGTTTATGGAGCCTAAGCATGCTACACATATGATTTGGTTAAGCATAGTATGTAAGTCATGTTTCAGACCAAAATATTTTAGAAAAGAAAATGAAGACAAAGACCAAACCACATAAAAGGAACATCATGAGATGGAAAATTAGATACATGTTAATACATTTATCACATGGTTATACATATAGAATACATATGAGTAAAATGGTTCATTTCTCCTTCTCAGCAAGAATTAAGGCACAATTCCCTGCACATTCTTTTGGGTCGTAAAACTTTTACCAGTCTTAACCCCCTGGGGAATTCATGCATTTTATGAATGACTGTTCCTGCGCACCTATGCTACCAGTGTGAAGGTGGGGGGTTGCTACCACAGAATCCGATCCACAGCAGCATTTGTCTAAAAAACAATCTTAGCATTCTATTTCATCTGAAACGATCTTAAAACAGGGCTTTAATTGTAAAATACCGAACTTGTCCGAATTTGCAGATTAGTTGGTAGGCTGTTATGAATATTCTTGAATTTTCCATCAGGTTTTGTCTTCTATTTCTGTCACTTTTTTCAGGTGTTCATCACAAATGGCTGGATGAGTGATGTAGTGATTGTAGTGGCCGTGACTAACCGTGAAGCGAAGACAGCAGCTCATGGAATCAGTCTGTTCCTGGTTGATGGTGGCACTAAGGGTTTCCAAAAGGGCCGCAAGCTGGAGAAGCTTCGGGCTCAAAGCTCAGGTGCCTCCTGAATCCTTTTTATATAAATAACAACTGTTTTAACCCTCTGGGGTTGTTTCGGCCCAAATGGACCTGAAGAATGTAAATACATTTTTTTTAAATTACAGCTTCCTCTGAATGGTCCGAAATTTTGTGACTTTGTTGGTATTTGGTATTTGAACACCCAAAAGAATTGGGGACAGGATGTGAATAGTCTAAGTGGTTGTAAAAAATAGTTTGGGTCCAAATGGACCCGCATGGAAAATGAATGGGAAATTGGCAAAAATGTGAAAATACAGAGTTTTTTGTGCGTACAATCTACAAATCAGTCACGATCTTGAAAAAAGCACACAACAGTGAAGGGGTGAATCTATAAAACATCAAGAGTGCAAAACAGACACATCCAGACACACACACACACACACACAAACACACTTTTATTCACAAACACACCAAAAAAATTCAGATTATACATGTGTTTTGTATTTTAAAAATGCTCAGTTTGTCCACCAGATGGCATCCATCTAATTTCAAAAATTGCTTTTATGAGGCCTAGGCTTGACTCTAAAATGAAATACAGCTTTAAAAAAAAAAAAAAAAATTTAAATAAATATATTTTTTCTATTATGTTCAATGGGCAGAGCCGTCGCAATGGGGTAGGCAAGGTAGGCAGCTGCCTAGGGCCCCCAGCTGAAGGGGGCCCTGATGGCCGCACGATCGTTTATTAGGTTGGGTATCTGCCCTCGTCAAACAGTATCAAGCACTGTAAACAAACCACCACAGCGAGACAGCGCTATCACTCTCCAGTCCTGCTCCTGCTGTTAGATGTGAGCATTGTTAGAGGGTGAAAAAGTTTATCTAACTAATAGTCATACACAACTTTGTTCTGTTTGCAGAATTTAAGCATAAAATACACACTATGACAACTTCTCGACCCTCTTTGTTGTAGTAACTTAGCTGGGTCATATGGAAATGTAAATTTTTCTGTCCCTAGCCTTTACAGAAATATTACACTTAAAAACACTTTAGAATTACAATTTCATTACATTTTAAAATCAAACATTATTTAAACAATTACACATTCTTGAGCCATCAAGTGGCAATATTTCATTTTTCTTATTTCTTTTGTCTGTCACATTAAATACAATGCCATGTGACATGATAATACATTTTCATCCATGTAATTCTGCTATACTCAAAAGTTAAGATTCAAAGCATTATCATTGGTTTTAACTGGTTTTCAAATATTTCCATTGTTATAGCAAATACAAGGTTGCGCAAATGTAGGCAACTAACCTCATTCAAACACACTTTTAACAAACCTGATTAAAATAAATAAAACATAATCTCCTTATTTGTTGCATTATTATTATTTTTTGGTAACTCTGACTACATGTGCTGAAAAAAATTGAAATAATATTTCATAAAAACATTTAATATTGCCAAAGAAGTAAGGTAACACCAGTGACAAAAAAATGGTGCATGCGATCTTTAAATAAATGCACAAAAATATAAAAAATCATTATGCTGTTATTTATGCATATTCATAAATCAAAGGGCAATCTAATAATGTGGTATAAGTTTAAATGTTAGAAAAATAATTTTAAGACATCTTGCCATACCAAAAGTGGACGTTTCTGTAGAATGACCCAGCTACAGCGTTCGAAAAATTCCTTTGAGCTAAATCCTCTTGGTGCACGAGCCCAGATTACATCACATGAGATTTTTTTGCCATGCTAATGATAATAGAATAATAATAATAATAATAATATAAATAATTGTACTTTTTTACCTTGTTTTTGCCTTGTTGACAAAAAATAAACAATCAAAATGTGTCATTCCCATCAACAATGCCTTATTGAAGACAATGTGACCTTTATAGTAGCCACTTTGTGTAGCGTACAGAGTAATTCATGACTCTTAAAATGCACCAGAATACAAGAATCCCATCTGAATTTGAAAAATTCTTTCACTTCACTCTTTTGCCTAGGGCCCCCAAATATCTTGAAACGGCCCTGTCAATGGGTGGAAATTTTGTCATAATTATTGCATTAATACTAATTATAATTGTTTTTTTTATTTTTTGAAATTTTCTCAAAACTCTAAAAAGAAAAGAAAAAATATTATATAAAACAAGTAAAAAAAAAAAATCATGATTTTTTTTTTAAATATGAATCCCACCCATTTAAATATGAATGGGTCCATTTGGACCCGAACACCCTGAGTGTGACTCTGAAACGAACAACTCCAGAGGGTTAAATGCATATGATTTGCTATTTTGTTCAAGAGCGAATAGAATTTATTGAAACATTATAGAGGTCTGGTTATAAATATATTGGGTGTTTGTTTCTGTGCAGGATACAGCCGAGCTGTTTTTTGAGGATGTGCGTTTGCCTGCTGAAGCTTTGTTGGGTCAGGCCAATAAAGGATTTTATTATCTGATGAATGAGCTGCCACAGGTATAACAGTGAAAGCACAAATCTTCTACTTTCTAGCTCTGATGGAAACTGGCTGCCTTCAGAAGTTTAGTTTATAAGTTCTGTGTGCTTTTGTAGAAGAATTTTAATAGTATTGAGTATTATTTGTATTATTAGAGCTTGATCCCCCCCTTCTTTTAACTTCAGCACCCGATCAATTTCCCTTACATATTGCATCCGTCTGTAATGATCTTTTGTACATGGATTGCATTCTCAGTAGAATATATCAAAATATGAAGGGAAAAGGATACTGCAATTTGAACAGTTCTATAAATATTCTCCATTATTCACCATTATGTAATGGGAATATGGAGAAGATTTCAGTCATTTTTTCCTTCTCTTTCATTTCTAGGAACGCCTTCTTATAGCATCCATGGGCCTTGCCAGCTGTGAATTCATGTTTGAAGAGACAAGGAACTATGTAATGCAGCGGAAGGCATTTGGCAAGACCATCTCCTGACCTGCAGGTAAATGTTTAAGGGGTCTTCTTTTTCTTTAAAGGGGTTATTCAATTGCTTATTTATTTATTTTATAAATTCAATTACTGTATTTGAGGGAAGGGGAACAGACAAAAAATGTCCATGTTATTAGTATTTAAACAATCCTTATCATACACCAGATGTAAAAGGGATTGTGTCTCCCTCATCTAACTGTAATGTTTCGCTTAACCAAAACACATCCTTATAGAGGGAATGCATTGACGTCACTTTCCCGCCGGAACAACCCCCCTCAGCCCTGAACTGAGTGGCAAAAGATCTGCTGCGTGACTGGATTTAATTGGGGAAACTGTGACTAAAACAAACAATTTTTATCAATTTAAACTAAATGTTGGACTCAATATAGTGTTCCTTACAACTTACTAAAGATCCAGTGATCCATGGATATTGACATGCAGCCAGGAATCGTGTCCGCCTGACATTATATGTTTGCCTGATTTCGACACCGGGGAAATAAAAGCAATATAGACGATACACATAAAGCAAATTTGCCTGTGAACGCTTTATATAAATACAATATAGGTAGGTCTAAATACGGGTGATCACTTATATCAGTGTTGTATATAGCCTATATATCATCATATCGTCCAGCCATAAAACTTTATAGTTTTGTA
>JAQIUQ010000710.1:0-110809 GCA_030378365.1 Hybognathus amarus
GTTATGTATTGCTACGTTGTTACATGTTCACTGTGACGTCGCCATACGTCTTAGCTAGAACGCTTGCAAGTACAACATTACTCTGGGATTATCTCTAACTCGTGTACCAAGAAGGCTTTAAAACAATTGAAATATTTGTCTTGTGTCTTTTTTTTTCTCTCTCTTCCATTTATTTGTTCTCTATTGTGACTGTTTTCTTCGGTAACGCTTCCTTTTACAGTCCAGTTACCCATGTAAATACTATGTAATTATTTTAGTAACTACGAATTACTGGGTAATAACTAGTACTAACCCTGAACCTACCCCTAAACCTACCCCTGTTCCATGTACTTACCTTATATTAGCCAGTACTTTCTAGGTAAGTACACTGTAAGTACCTTGTAAGTACTGTACTGTAAAAAGGAAGCGTTACCTTTTCTTCTTTGCTTATAATGTTTTAAAAATAAATAAATGAATAAATAAAAATAGAAACAATTGCGCCAACTTCAAGCATATATTAGGAGGCGCTCCATCGTGTTTCTGCATATGTTGGTCCTGGCTTTGCGATGGTCAGAAAAGATGTTTAGAACACCATCTCGAATCGGCCCCAGCCCCGGACGCGTAGCACTGACATGGGGAAAAGAACGGTTCTAGTCCAGCAAAGAGTTGGTGCCACTTTGGAACCAGTTTTTCTGGCCTAGAACCGGTTCTTTGGCTGTCGAAACACAAAGAACTGGTTCGCGGCGCCAGGCACCGGCTCCCGACACGGGCTCTCAAAATGCTTTGGTGGAAAAGGGGTAATAGTGATACGAATTCAGGTCAGTGTTTATTTGGTTCTTCTCATCAGCTCCACTAGGCTGGTCAAACACCTCTTATCATTTATGGTTCTGTTACTTGACTTTCAGGAAAAATGTATAATCTCAGGCGTGATCTTTGATCCTTTGCTGATATTTGACCCTCATTGCACTGGCTACCAGTTAATTTTAAAGTTCTTATGCTCACAAACAAAGCACTGAACAAACAGGCTACAGAGTATTTATCTCAGCTTTTAACACACATATATTCCTAATCAAAGTCTTGGTCTTTTGGTTGTCGATCAAACACAGTTATGTTACATGGGTGAGAGATCTTTTTCTATAGCTGCTCCCAGTTTGTGGAACCAACTTCCAGTTGAAACTCGGAAAGCAAAGTCTTCTGAGATTTTGAAAACATATTTGAAAACCAATTTACAAAACCAACCAAAGTTAGCTTATTGTTGATTGTGGTAACATCGGTTGTTTTCTTGCTTGTTTTAATACACAGATATACTATTGTTGATTTTCCTTGATATTTACCTTATAACGCGCTTTGAGAAGCTCATAGGCTTCTGTCATTTAAGACCTAATGCAAGATCCAATATAATGATACACATCTGATTTCTTATTCAATCAGTGCGTTTACATAATGGGATTTTGGCAATATTGCCATTAAACTTTACTAAGAGCCAGACCGATATATCGGCCAAAATTAGGCATTTTACAAAAATATCGGTATCGGCAGTTATAATGGCCGATAAATGAATATTTAAAAAATAAAATAAAACGGACAAAACACGCTTCGAGCCATGTCATGAGTGTTGAAGTTGGATAGTTTATCCACCAGAGGGCACTCTACACTGTCCCTGTTGGCAACACTCGATTGAGTTGGTCACGAGACATGCATTGCTTGAATAACAATTAAAAGAACATCCCATCAGTCTCTCTAACTCAAATAAGCGTGACAAAATTTGAATATCATGTCCAGTTTTGCTGCTTGTTTAATAAACCGAAAATGAGCGGATTATCTAGTAATTATTACATTACGTTGTTACAGTGAAGCTTGAATGACTGTCCTTTTAACTTTTGACAATGTGACTGAAGTATTTCTTTAATAGCACGTGACCGTTTTAGCAATGAGATGCACTTCTGTGCCTTGTTATATTGAAAATGTATGACAATTCGCATTGAATTGACGTTATCCTTTGCTAAATTATGGCTCATCATAGACTAGCTAACCACAAAGCTAACTAATACCACTATCATCAGTCTGTTCGGTTGTGACAATAAAAGAAAGTTTCTTTTTAAAATGCATTCATATTATTTTAGTTAAACTTATAAATTACTACAAATAACTAATGTTAGGGAAATGTTTTGTTGTTTCTGAAAAAAAATTAATATCTGGCCGATATATCGGAAATATCTGCATTTTAAAACCAACAAATATTTGTATCAGTATCGGCCTTCAAAATCCTTGTCTGTCGGGCTCTAAACTTTACCTTTATTAGAACTAATACGATTAAGCTCCTAATCGATAGAATCATATTCACACTAAACATGTAAACACCTTAAAGGGTTATTTCACCCAAAAATGAAAATTATGTCATTAATGACTCACCCTCATGCCATTCCAATCCCGTAAAACCTTCGTTCATCTTCGGAACACAGTTTCCGAAATTTTAGATTTTTGAGATTTTTATGTCCCTCCATTGAAAATGTATGTACGATACTGTCCTTGTTCCGAAAGGAAATAAAGACATCATTAAAGTAGTCCATGTGACATGTAACGGAGGTCTTACAGGCTTGGAAGCGACATGAGAGCGAGTCATTAATGACATCATTTACATTTTCGGTGAACTTACCCTTTAATCGCACTTATTACAACTACATAAAACAAACACATAAATAGGGGTGTCGCGTTATGGGAATTTCCCTTGCGGTAATGTTGAGTGGCTCAATAGCGCGATATGCGGATATTACCGCCATTTATTTATTTATTTAATTTATATGTATTTGTTGCTATATAAATAAAGTTTACGAACTGGACAAAAACGAGGACATTTCAGTAACCAGTGTAACCGAAACTAAACAGCGTCTACAGTATATGCGCATTGAAAGACTTCACTCAGCGCACATATTGTTATGACAACGGACTTTGAGCAAATCTTTGAACCGTTCATTCAACAAACACGTTTTAAAAAGCTGATTCCGTAAAAGAGATGTAATGAAACAAGATGTTAAATTATTTTTAACTTTGAGGTTCAACTTTTCAAGGCTCAGCTGAGCAGCAATGCGTCACATGGGCAACATTGAAGCTTGATGCTTCACTTATCAGTAGGGGTGTAACGATACACGTATTGTATCTGAACCGTTCGGTACGAAGGCTTTCAGTTTGGTTTTCGTGTAGCATTTTAACCGCGAACGGTTAGTTTGGTTCATTTATCCTGCCGAGCTACATTTCCTTTTTTAAATGTAGGCGCGTTCGCGTGTTCAGAGGCGTTCATAATGTAGACGTTGGCGTGACCACAACATTGCCCAACATCAAATGGCAAATGTAATGTAAGCAGAACGAAACTGACCTAACTTACTCGTTATTGTGTGGTTGTTTGGATGAAGGACCGTTTATCAGTTTGGACCAATGCAGCGCGAGCCGATCTTCATCATCAGCACTGTTACTACACAGACAAATCCAGTAAAGAAAACATTTGAATTCGCCACTGAAGTAATAACATTCGCTGCGAGATCTAGTGAGAAACATTCACATTTCTGCCATCACCAGCGGATCAAACAGCACTGCACGTGGAAACCAGGAAGAAACATTTGCCATGAATGAACTATCCAGTGTCCACAGATCAGCAACATCACCAATGATTTACTGTATAACACTATTAACTGTAAGTTTGGCAGGAATAGTAGGCAATAATGCTTTCAAGTATCATCACGTCTAGGGATGGGACGATAACCGGTTTCGCGATAAACCACGATAAAATATACTGACGGTTAGTATTATCGTTTAAAATGTAATTATCATTAAAACCGTGTTTGATTATCGCGATTTTAATAACTCACTGTAATTCCTGTCGGCCAGTCTGACGCAGCCGCGCGCTGCACGCAATGTTTACTATTCGAGAAGGAATGGCGGAAGGCAGTGACCGTGCTTGGGAGATTCAGCCTTTTAAGAGGACCAAATCTGGGGTGTGGTCATAGTTAGGCTTTTACAAAAGTCCTGAGGGAAACTTGATCGAGGATAGTCACCCTGTCTGCAGAACAAAAAGTCACTGTCCAAAAGAAACACTTAAAATCTGCCGAGTCGTCTTCTTGTGTAACCATCACCCGCTGTTGTATAGCGAACGCAAGGCAAGTTAACTTTGACCTCAATACCAAAACTACGTCTGGGAAACAATTGGGCACGAAATGTTGTTTTGAGTTTAAACATTTTATGTTCACTTGAAATAGAAGTGAAGCTTCCGTGAAGAAAATTTTGCAGCAAGTGTCTTTGAGCCGACGGACGAACATCTTCAAATAAGATTATTATTAAGAGTGACGTTTTAAGAGATAGTAATGTATAGATACATCACGTATTACACCGATTTTATTTTTACCACATAATTACGGGGACATATTGAATTGATAATGAGTTTAGCTAATGTTTTAAATCATCTTACCCGTTTATAAATTCATTTAGTAAAACAATCATCCAGACAAGATGATCACACCAATATTATCAAACTCTGTAAACAATAAATCAACTCTGATTTCATTTTCAAAACAATCAAAAACTGGAGACGCAAGACGGCCGGCAAGTTGTATTTGAATGAAACGAGCGCGTGTCCGTTGTGATATTGATGTGCGCTGTGTGTGTAATAATGCGTTGCTATTGACGACGGGCATTATAAAGAAGGAAATGCCATAGAATAGAATCTTGCTTAAAAAAACTGCATAGAGCTGCTTGTTTATTTGTTGTTTGTTGATTTTCATTTATAAAACTTGTTGAAATGTTTTCAGTGTGAGCATCAGTTCTTTTTGAACACTTTCATCTAATTTTAAGAAAACCGTGATAATATTGATAATCGCATAATTTTGGACACTATAATCGTGATATGAAATTTTCATACCGTCCCATTCCTAATCACGTCTGTTGTATTTTGACATTATGAATACAATTGCTGCCCTCAAAAGTTAATCTAAACTAAAATAAACCTTTGTTTATAACTACTACATATTACATTTCATTTTAGGAGCTGTTTTGTTTTATATGCTTCTAAGAAAAGTCAAGTATAGTTCCATCATTGCTCAAATTTAAAAAATATCATACTTCATGATGTTAGTTTTAATAAAAATATAATTTACAAAATTAAATCAAGGACATTTCTCTGCCATTTCTTTCTTTTTGCTGTATTTGAAACATACCGAACCGAACCGTGACACAAGTGTATCGTATCAACCGAACCGCTGAATTTTGTGAACGTTAACACCCCTACTTATTAGAGACCAATATAGCATTTATTCAATGCGTGACTCACTGATTTTATTTCCCTGCGGCTTCCTTGTGCTGTGGGATGCTGACCAGCGCTGCTGCTGACGCACATTTATGGGAAAATACCCGTGAAAAGAACGTTAAAATGATGATGCGACAAATATTTCGCTTCCCTTTGAAACAACAAGCTTTTCACGACTTCAAAGACAGGCGCAGGTAATGCACGCGCTCTGCCGATCTCTCTCATTCACTGTCTGTGTGACGCCTGTAGGCTACACATCACCATGATAAACAGTCTTGTTATCATTATGAACTTGTTTAACATTCAAAACACATTCATTAAGTTCAAAACAAGAAGGTATAGCCTTATAAAAAAAAAAAAAAAAAACGTGAATATCGCGCTGCTGCTGCGGTTACATGCATCCCTCTGCGGTTGACTTGTCAGAAGCGCAGTACTACAATATTGCGGTTATCGCGACAGCCCTACACATAAAAGACTGCATTATATGAGCATACTTGGGCATTTTGACCATTTTTTGTGTACGTGTCCGTTCAAGCGCAAGGAGATGTGAAAAGGAATCAATTCGGTGTTCGAGAGCTATCTGAAACGTGCCTCTCTGCGTGCGGCATTGAGTACCGAATCGAGTTCCTTTTCCGCCTCTTTTTGCGCTGAGAATGATAAAAATAACTTAATTGTTTAAATTGGCGAAGACAAAACTTCTATAATAGTTCAACTTTGCAATTAATCTGTGAATCACATGGGGCCTGGTCTGTACGGATGACAGATCAAGTATGATTTGTTCTAACCCTAAACTATTCATATTCTGATTATGTGTTATTTCATAGATTTGGTGACATTTTTATGCGAGAACGAAAAAAGGCAGAATTCCCAGGTACAGTAGTGGGTCTAAATCAGACATCAGCTGACACTCACCCCAATCTTGGCGTCGTAAGCAATGCCCACCGTGCAGTGGGTGTTGTTGGCGGATGCTGCTACTTCACCAGCGCACCTTCGTGCCATGCCTGAACAGAACAAATAAGATGTTAGTGTTAGTATCACACTCATACACACATTCACTAACAGCAAAAAAACTAAAACTGGAGACCCTTACGCAAGCACAGGCACTGTTGCTGACCTATTACACACACTCGTCTACAGAAGGAACGCAAAAGTGGACAGGAAACCGAAAAGAGAGACTGAAACAGCTGGGCTGAAACTAAACATGTGTTTCCACAGCCAGCAAAGCTAAAACACAGTGGCTAAATATTTGAGATATTGAAGGAAAACATTTGAGCGGTTCCTCTGCTTCAGACGCAACGTGGATACATTCCTGACCCAAACTAAACCCACATAAATCTAACACAAATCATCAGCAGAAAAATGCACTAAAACGTCCACTAAAGACAAAGACAGACAGATGGAGAGAGAGACAGAGAAAGATTCAGCTATGGAACCTCCAGCAGTGAACAGCTGCATAGAAAAACTCACGCTACCATGGTAACCACAGTCTCCAATCTAAGCAATTTAAAAAAAGAAAACAAAAAGAAAAAGAAACAAAGATTGTAAAAATCCACAGCAGCACCAGATTCTGGGATGAGACCAGGGTTCGGTCACCATTGCCAACCATAAACATTTACAAGGTCAAAAGGTCAAAAGGCCAGAGGAACTCCCAGGTGGTCTGTGTGCTTGATCCCAATCCAATGACTCCCAACTAAAACTATTCCAATGATCTAGATCGTATCTGACAATTAATAGGAAAATAATCTGTAAGAAAATCCCCAAAGAATGACCACTTCTCTTCAAGTCTACACTATTGTTCAAAGTTTTGGGGTCGGAAAGATAACAAATGTTTTTGAAAAGTTCGTCTCTTACGCTCATTAAGGCTGCAAATTTTTTTATCAAAAATACAAAACAACAGTAATATTGTGAAAATATTTTTAGAACTTAAAGTAACTGTTTTCAATGTTAAAATGTAATTTACTCATGTAATGGTAAAGCTGAATTTTCAGCATTACTCCACTCTTCGGTCATGACTTTCGGTTAATATTTTTTTGTGGCAACCATGCTACATTTCTTTTTCAGGATTCTTTTACGATTAGTAAGATCAAAAGAACAGCATTTATTCGAAACAAAAATCTTTTGTAACAGTATAAATGTTTCTGTCGCTTTTGATCAATTTAGTGCTTCCTTGCTGAATAAAATAAATGATTTCTATATTTATAAAAAAAACTAAAAACTTTTAAACACAATGATGGATTTTATACCATCTATACACTGCCACTGGACACTTACAAAATCAGCCTTCAGTATAACATACAAAACAAATAAAATATAATTCACAGGGATGAGCCATGTATGTTGAATAATATGTTCTCTAGAATTAAACTTCCTCTTCCCCTAAATTATAAATAACAACTGCCTGTGACTTGCAATAGGAATTAACATGGTTTATGCCTGTAATGTAAACTAAAGGCTATTGGCAAAAAAAATCCTTGCATCACTTTAATAGCCTCAGTACTCAGGGGAGCCAGGTATCCCTATAAATGTCAACAGTTTAACTAACTTTAACTATCTTGCTTAACAAGAGTATTTAAACTAGCTATGTTTCAGTGAATTTCACTTACAGAAAAAAATAAATCTCTCTCAAACAGTTTTTTTTTTTGAACAAGCAGCGTTTAGGCCACTACTAAAGCTGTGACTCTTATTATTATTTGTAATTCAACATTTGAAATTTAGAGAGATTTATTAGAGGGCGTAGGCAACATGCCGTTTTGCATACTTCAAAGAATTTATTCTAGAAATGTTTCTATCAATACATGCTTATCTTCTTATTAAAAACTGCATCCACCTCAAACTAATTCTTTTAATGCAATATACAAATATCCAATATCCAAATTTTAATGCAATTTAATGCAAATAAATTTTTTTATTTCAATATCCCAAAATTCACACGAAAATATGTAGATTATTTGTTTGTTTTTAATGCCATGTCAGCATCTTTAGCTGTTATGCTGAAAACCAAAGTTTTCCTTAAAAATAAATAAAAAAATAAATATTACAATCCAATCAAATATGTACAGTATATGGGATGCTTTTTTCCTGTTAGTATATATGCAGTATGTAGATGGAACAAGGCCATTGTTGCTCTTGCCAAGACAATAATTGACCTAAAAAAAGACACCATTTATGCCAACTACGGGATCGCTTTTTGATAACTTCCAGCTGCAGCAGGCCATATCTGTGGCAATGCGTGTTGCAGTCAGCGCTGTCATATCTGGCTATATTTTAACATGTTGAACAGCCCGTAATACGCTCTCCAGGGCTCCAGACTAACTTTTCTACTGGTTGCTGATGAATAGTGGTTTTAATGGACCAAAGCTAGCAAAGGCTTTCTGGGTTGCAGCATAAACACAACTGTAATATATTAATAATTGCAAAATGTCAGGATTTTCATGGATTTTGGACAGTAATTTTAATCTGTAATTTTAAGCGTTTTACAGTTGAATTCTATACAATCTATTTACATTTGAATTCTATACAATCTATTTACATTTGAATCATATTCTATCTTTCTATCTATCTGTCTATTATCATCTTTCTATCAGCATCATCTTTCTATCTTTTAAATCATTAAACACTCAAATGTATGCTTTACATTTTAAAATAGAGTATTATAATAAGATAATACAGATTTTTCATTATCAAAGTTCATAATTGTAACAAAAATCAAAAATCTCACACGATCCTGACCTTCTGCATTTTATAATAATTTAATTTCCGATTATTATATTCCGAGAGACTACTCTCATCTAACTGCTGAAAAGACAAAGGAGCACCCTGTTTTGTGAGACATTTTCATTTTTATACCTTAATTAGTGAATTCGTAATTGGTGCGTTTCACTATCAGTGTGTGATGCGCGTGACGTCTACGTTCGTCAATAAATAAACTGCAAGTGTCTTGCGGAAGAACACTGTAGTCGGAGCTACTTCTCTCCATTAATGTCTATGGCAAGTCACGCAGGCACTGGGCAACTAAGCATCCGAGTCGATCCGGCATAAAATAGTCAGAATATAAACACTTATTATAGGCGTAGGGTAGTGATTCAGGATAAGTCAAAAACACGGTTTGGAAAATGGATTCATGATGTAGCCGACTCGATCACTTTGAACATAATGTAGCGACTGTCAATGGCTGTGTGGCTGTCAATCAGCTATGTGGAACCCCGGGCCCGCGCCGTTGGTTGGCGGCTTGGGGAGAGGGGCGCGGGTTGAGGAAGTTCGTCTGTTGTTTTTGTTTGCTCTACTCAGCTGTGTTTCTGAATGCCTGCACGTTGTGCTCTGGCGAATAAACAACGGCGTTCTATTGCGCGAGCGTCCACTCGCACATATGCGACAACATACAATTTTAACTCGCACATTCTCA
This sequence comes from Hybognathus amarus, assembly GCA_030378365.1. Taxonomy (NCBI): domain Eukaryota; kingdom Metazoa; phylum Chordata; class Actinopteri; order Cypriniformes; family Leuciscidae; genus Hybognathus; species Hybognathus amarus. The sequence goes on from JAQIUQ010000710.1 coordinate 9,675, forward strand.
AAAAATGGTCGCAGTCTGGAACCCTGCTCTCACGCATTTTGAGAGGCTAAAATTTACATTTAAGTAGAATGTGTCTCAAACCACCTCCAAAAGCATTTCAGAGCGTATTTAGTCTGGTCTTTCACAATAAGTTAGACATCCATCACAGAAAATGCATAAAGTGACGAGGTGTAAACAGGCCCTTTATTTGAGTCTTAAAGTAACATCAGCCTTAAATACTTGCTGCCGCTTGTGCCATTAATGCTAGCCAAACAACACTTGAGTGCCTTTAATAAGACTACTTCATGTAGTGCGGGTCTAAATATTGTTTTATTACATTGGTTTATAAAATTTCTAACTTGAACGCTATTACATCAACTGTATCTGAAAAAAGTTTCTTATCTCGAAGGCCGTGTGTCCACCAAAGCGTTTTTCCACGCACCTGCCGTATGTTTTCAATGGGAGCGCCGCGCTTTAAACGCTCATGAGCGGTAACGAGGTGCTAAGCATTTTTTTCACGCTGAACCGCCGAGCGCCCAGCATTTTTTACTGGTCACGAGAGTTTGAAAAGTGCTCAACTTTGGATAAAACGCAGCGCTCATCACGGTCACTTTTTACCCAGCTGTCCAATCACAGTGGAGGAGGGACAGGACTAATACCACACTGACCAACTGTCACAACATTCTTTCTGTACAACGGCATCAACCAGCAGAGCTAACTGAACAACACGGATGAAAAATTATTTTTTAGTATGAAACAAATTATCTGCGAAATCAGTTACAAGTAAACTGTGCTGCGGATATTATGTATCATAGCAACGAAACGTCTCAACGGAAAAAACGCTGCACTGACCAAAACGCTGTCAAGCGCCCAAAGCACAGCATCTTCAGCAGAGCGTCTCAGCGTTTTCAGCTGGCAAAAAATGCTTTGGTGGACACACGGCCTAATAGAGGGTATGCGCATGACTGTCACTGTCGGCTGGAGTGCCTGCAGTTACTCACAGTGAGCGGCAAATGACTGCGGCTGTATTTGTTTTCAGCGCGACATGCCGCGAAAAACAAACACAACACACATAAAGTGGAAAAGAGCTTTGCGACTGACTGTACAACTAGATTTGACAAAAAAACGGAGGTATGTTTTTACAGACTGCTATAGAAAGAGGAGCAAATGGATTCGCTGCAATTCACAGAAACAAACAAAAAAAAAAACAAAAAAACTATAAAGTTTTAGGGCTGGACAATATGATGATGATGATATCTATCTATCTATCTATCTATCTATCTATCTATTTATCTATCTATCTATATATATATATATGAAGAGTTTGGTTCCAAAACGCTTAGAAAACTGTATTGTAACTGGTCGGTCTTGAAAAGTCAATGTTTAATTTTACGCAAAATGCGAGATCCGCCGTGTTATTATGTAATGTTTTCTCCCTTTCATTCCAAGCCGCGACAAGCGCCAGTCTCCCTTCTCAGCAAAATGCCATATATCCGCTCAACCAATCACAACGCACCATTCCACGCATTGTAAACAGTAACGGCAGCGCTTTAACTCCGGCTTCCTTTAGGAACCTATAGGTTTACTCATCTATTTTGTACTTTTCGATCAACAAACAAACAAAAAAAAGGAATAATTTTGACAGCATTGGTGAACCTGCGGAGGGTAAGGCATCCTGCATGGGTAAACGTGACATCGAAATCAAATCATTTACGTGAGGAGATTAAGAAGATGAGATCGCGATGAGGAAATGCCGGCTGTTGCTTGTTCTCACACGACAGCATCAAACTTCTGTCACGCTGACACACTGACCCCAGGGGATCTTTTGAAAAACTTTCAGTTGTTTTATTCAAAGTCAACGAAAACCGAGCAGGACCGAGCCATTTCACAGCTGATCGCCGTCAAAAAGTTCAGAGGCGACGTCCCAAGGTTGACAACAGCGATATGCAGAAGTAACGTTAGATCATGCTTAATAAATCATAATTCATGATGATGTGCTCATCTTAGTTAATGTTTTAATTAAGGTGTTGTTCATCCATGAAGTCATGAATGAAAAACGTTGAACTGTTAAAAAAAGGTTGTTAGTTCCTGATGATATTAATGTATGAATGGATGCATAATTCATAATTCATAACCCTTAGAGTGTAAACCGAATATTGTTATATTAAAGCAATGGATTTATAGTATGCACAAGAAAAATGCACAAGAAAAAAAATTCAATGTGTATGAAATTTTATTTTGATTAATTGCATTTTGAAAATGAAATAAAATAAAATAATGGATTTATTGCATTTTGGGGAAAAAAACTAATCTGTTTTTATAATAAATCTTTGAAAATCAAAACCTGGATTTCATTTTTTATTGTTATTATAACCTACAAATGCTATGTGAAAATTTGAAACAGAAAATAGTGGTTTTCATCTGCCCATTTTCTTGCTAAAGAAAACACAGTTTTACTCAAATTCATCAAAATGGATTTATAGCGTTTTGGAACCAAACTCTTCAGATATATATATATATATATATATATATATATATATATATATATATATATACACAGTATATATATATATATATATATATATATATATATATATATACAGTCATGGTCAAAATTGTTGGCACCCCTGGTAAATATGATCAAAACAGGCTGTAAAAAATAAATCTGCGTAGTTTATCCTTTTGATCTTTCATTCAAAAAATTTACAAAATTCTAACCTTTCATTGAAGTAAAATAATTGAAAGTGAGGGTAAATCACATTATGAAATAAATGTTTTTCTCCAAAACACGTTGGCCACAATGATTGGCACCCTTTGATTAAATACTTTTTGCAATCTCCTTTTGCCAAGCTAACTGCTCTGAGCTTTCTGCTATAATGCCTGATGAGTTTGGAGAACACCTGACAAGAGATCAGAGACCATTCCTCCATACAGACTCTCTCCAAATCCTTCAGATTCCCAGATCCATATTGGTGCTTCTTCTCTTCAGTTCACTCCACTCATCAGTTCAGAGTCTGGGACGGTCATGGCAGAAGCTTCATTTTGTGCTTAGTTACACATTTTTGTGTTGATTTTGATGTTTGTTTTGGACCGTTGTCCTGATGGAAGATCCAACCACGGCCAATTATAAGATTTCTAGCAGAAGGCGTCAGGTTTAGATTTTTTATCTGTTGATATTTGATAGAAACCACAATGCCATGTATCTGAATAAGAAGTCCAGGACCTCCAGCAAATAAATAGGCCCCAAACATTAAAGATCCAATGGTTTATTAAATTGTACACATGGGGTACTTTTTATCCTTATGTGCACCAAACCCATCTAGTGTGTTTGCTGCCAAAAAGCCCTTATTTAATCTCACCTGACCACAGAACCCTGTGCCGTTTGAAGATCCAGTTGTGTCTGACCACTGAATATGCTGTAGTTTGTTCTTGGATGAGCGAGGAGCATTTTTCTTGAAAACCCCTCTCAAACAACATGTGGGGATGTAGGGGTTGTTTGATATTTTTTCTGACCTAGCCTGGTAATACCAGACTCTGCTACTTCACTTTGCTTCGTAGACAGAGTCTGGAATGGCATAATAGAGAGTGTTTTCTCTCTCGCTAGGGGGCGCTTCTCTGAAGTTTAAAATTATTGGTTACCCGTAAGCCAATCAGATAAGTTTATTTATGACGTATGTCACGCGCCGACACATCCGCATCGAACCACAGACATTATGCATCGAACTCAAATCTATGATCGAACTTCCACTGTAAACAGGGAGCGGCACTTTTGTAAGGGCTGCAAAATGTGTGCCAACCGGGAATGAACAATTCACAAACTAGGTTATTTATATGATTTGCTGAGCTGCGGCCGCCCCACAGCGTCGGTGTGCCCTGCTCTCACGAGTCATGACTGATCGCCGCCCTGCAGCGCCGCGAGCCCGAGCCCCTGCTCTCGTGCGAGTCATGACTGGTTAATATGGAAGTTCATTTTACTGACTCTCTGAGTCATTCAAGTCATTTCGTTTATTTAAGTGGCTTTAAATGTTATAATTTTAACAGCCAAATTCCCCAGATCACATCCACCAACGCAATGTTGATCATATTCTGAATTAAGAAATCATAATGCAGTAAAAAATGATTTACAGGGAACATAAATAATCACTTTACCTTCCGAGTCTTACGTTCATTTGTCACGTGACATACGCAATGAACAGATCGTTCATGAATCACATATCTGGGACTAATGCAGCAGGATGTCGAAACGAAATATGGTGGATTGTTGTTATTATTATGATAATAATAATAATAATATGATAATAAGAGCGTTCACAGCCGAGGAGACCGAAGTTCTTTTCATGGCCGTAAAAGACAGAGAAGTGACGTTGAATGGGGGTAAGTTATGTCCTTATAGTTATGCATATTATTCATATAGTTATGGCCAAACAGGTCTGATCCGTCATTACTACAATTAGCCTGAACAAAATTGGGTAGCCTAAATGTGTAAGCTTTGAAGTGTTAATATTTTTCCTTGTTAGAATGTATGATGATTTGCAAAAATAAACGGCTGCATCTGTGGTTGTTTCTGGTATACGTTGCAAATAGAGGGGCAGCAAAATTGCTTTTCGCCTAGAGCGGCAGAAGTGCACGCGCCAGTCCTGGCTGTAAACACTTGATGATGCGAGCGAAATAGCAGAGTGAACATTGCTGTAAACGACATTTGCTTCAGTTTGAAAAACCCCGGAATGTTCTCCATAACAGGGCGAATTGCATCCCGTGTCTTGTTTCCGATTTCTGCGGTCGTTTCGGTTTTTGATTTCTCTAACCTACAATGTAAAACTCGGCACTTAGCGTCTACGTCACGGCTCTCAGCCCGCCCTCTGTTCGTTGATTGGCTGGCTGTTTTCAGGCCAGTGGAAAACTGAAAGATAGGCTGCTATCTCAGACTGACTACAGGAGCGAAATGAAATTAGCGGAAGTAGTAAGTCTGACGTAGTCAGGCTATTTCTGACCCCCCCAAGACTTAACTAATCTCTGCGATTCTCCATCTGTGATCCTTGGAGAGTCTTTGGCCACTCAAACTTTCATCCTCACCGTCCATTAAGGCAATATAGAGACGCATCCTCTTCCTGGCAGAATCGTAACATCTTTAGTTGATTATAACTTCTTAATTATTGCCCTGATGGCCAAAATGGGGATTTTCAATTCTTTAGCTATTTTCTTACATCCACTTTGTATTTTGTGAAGCTCACCAATCTTTTGATGCACATCAGAACTATATTCTTTGGTTTTATTCATTGTGATGGATGATTAAGGGGATTTGGCCTTTGTGTTTCCTCATATTTAAACTCCTGTGAATCAAGAAGTCACGACTGGACAATTTCATGTTCCTAGTCACCCTGGTGTACTAAAAAAGGTAAATATTAATGGGAATATACTTCAGAGATATTTTTATTCAGTTTTAATCATATTTAGCAGGGGTGCCATCAATTTTGACCATGACTGCATATATATAAATAAATAACACTGATAGGCGACCACACGGATTTAGACCTACCTATATTTTACTTATACAAAGCGTTCACAGGCAAATTTGCTTTATGTTTTGGTCTATATTACTTCCAAACACTTCCAACATTTAGTTTAAATTGATAAAATTGTTCGTTTCAGTCGCATTTTCAGAGTTTCCCCTATTAAATCCAGTCACGCAGCAGATCTTTTGCCACTCAGTCAGGCTGAGGGGGGTTGTTCCGGCGGGAAAGTGACGTCAATGCATTCCCTCTATACGTTCTAAATTAATCTTTAAAGATAAAGTAATTCAATAAACAGAGTGAAACGCAGAATTGTTAAAACCCTGCTACGTGACCACTCAGAATTCACATCAATGAGAAAAACAGAAACACACACCACACCTGAACAGAGCATTCCAGCATTTTCAGAAACGCACAAGACACTGAAAAGTTTCCTATAATTTCCCCCCGCCCCCTGCATTATAACCGCATTATATAGAATACATAAACCCACAAAGCATATAGAAAATTCACTGTCACACACACACAGGAAACTCCACTAGTGCTGCACATTTGACATACAGCTTAAATGTCAGACTGGGTCAATAAACTGCAGTTCCACTGAAAGCCTAGTGCAAAGCCCATGTTCATCTGTGAGATATATAGAACTTGCACTATTTACAATACAGCCGCTCAGAGTTTGAAGCTCAAAAGTCCAGTGTCAGTCAGAAAGACCTCCAGCGGTGAAGCTCACGGTCCAAACCCACCGCAGGGAAATAAAGACTCACATTACACAAACTATTAGCAGAGGAACCAACACAAAACATTCCAGTGCATAAAAGATCAACAGCTTGTGTAGGATTTACGCCAAACAACAGGGAAACTGAATATGAGCAGTATATATATATATATATATATATATATATATATATATATATATAATATATATATATATATGTTTTTGTTTTTTTATGAAGGGAGAGGGGGGCATAAAAGGAAAAAAAAATTCTAAAAATTCCCTTTTGAAAATGGTCACAACCATTATTCAGCAACAAAAACGAGACCCTCATTTTAATTCTTCTTTGAGAAAGGAAGCTCTCAAAGGCTCGCTCAAATTCTTTTAATGATATTAATTATTCAATAAGACTTAAAAGAATATTTTTTTATTAATTAAATATATATATATATATATATATATATATATATATATATATATATATACAGCTATGGAAAAAATTAAGAGACCACTGCCAAATCAGCAGTTGCTCTGGATTTATTATTTATAATATAAATAATAAATCCAGAGCAACTGCTGATTTGGCAGTGGTCTCTTAATTTTTTCCATAGCTGTATATATATATATATATATATATATATATATATATATATATATATACATACATATTTAAAGCTTTTATTAGATACAAACCCTATTACCTCTTATTATTTTTGATTACTAGTACTACCACTAATATTATTGTTAATTATTATTCCATTGTTTATCAAATTACTTTTTTTTAATAGTCTGGGCAGTTTAAATGTGCAGTGCACAGACATTAACCAAACATAATAGAGTTCAGTTCCATATGTAACTCTTTAAAGCTACAGTAGCAAAAACAGCATGTTTAATTCATGCTAAAACTACATTTTGTTTATTGCAAATAATCTCGACAAACTAACAGACTTTAAGGGGAAAATGTAGTGCTGCTATGAAAGTAGAATATGCCTTATTCAAAGGAGCAAACTGCCAAATAGTTATGTTGTCTACACTTCCTGTCTGGGTGAGAACTTTTGAACTTTCTGCGCTGGAATCCTCACAGAGATGGAGAAGCTGCAACAGGAGGTGGATGGCATTCTATACAGCGTGTCTATACATGCAAACCTAAACCTCTCCAACACACACTTCCTCCTGACAGCAGTGACGGCTTCAAACACTCCTCTCCTCCTCGGGCCACGGAAATACTTCTAATGGGGCTTCTAAAAGTGTAAATTAAGAAGAGGAATAGTTGTGCTAAACGCTCATGCATACGTGCACTCACATGCAGAGATGGGGAATTGAGGAGCATTTCTGTAATACAGCATTCAGTGTCTGATTATATAGTCAAGAGTCACTATTCAATTGCACATATAAGTATTAAATTTCAGCACATAACTCATCTCACACTATTTGAGTTACGGACATGAATTCTACCTCAGGTGTGATATCGTTTTCTTAAGACTATAATAAAGGGGGAGGAAATTCTATAGACTTACACTGGAGGACGGACATAGAGACCTGCGGGTGGATTTGGGGATAAATATTTTACCATTCACATAAAAGGTTTTTGTATTACAAAAATTACAATGTGATTTATCATTACTGTAACGAGAATTGGTGGGCGGGATATGTGCAGTTTGTTAATGAAAATGGACCAAAAAATGGCCCTTTCACAGAAAATTATTATTATGGTTGTAAAAAAGCTGGAATGTTAGATGAAAAACTAATATTGACAAATAGCTGTTGAAGTTCAAGCACAAAAATTATTAATTGGAATAAAAAAAAAATTAAATAACATTAAACAAACTAAAAGAAATGTATATTAAAAATATATTAATATAAAAAAAATGAATTTAAATGACAAAATCACAAACAAAATTAACCAAACCTTAAAATTAAAAAAATATATATCTTAAATTATGAATTCAAATATTCATCAAAACAGGGTTCCCACAGATTGGTTAACTTTAAGGCAATTTTAGGTCCAATACACTCAAATTCAATTCAAGGACTTAATGTGGGGACAAGGGAGAGCAAAGTTACATCATGTTACCTTGTAAGATACATTGTTTTCATGTGTAAAACAACTACGCAAAAAGCTTTTATTTTTGCATTTATATTTGCCCATATGACAGTAATCTAATATTCTATTTGTCGTATTTCTGTTTTGCATAAAACTTAAGTATATTCTGTATATCCTATACCCGCACGTGAATGTTAAGGCAATGTACAAAATAAAGTACCTCAATCGGGAAACACTTAGCCTAACATAAAGTGTAAATGCGCGTAACTAACGTAAATCAAGCAAGCTAGTATGCATAGGTCACAAAGTAATGGCGAAACAATAGCGGACCGGAGGGAATTTTTGCACAAAACTAATTTCAAGCACTTTCATGGACCTGTATCTTTGTATGTTTATTTTCAAAAACTTTCCAGGGCCTTTAATTTTTTTTTTACAGGAACCATTGGGAACCCTGTATAATATAGCTATAACAAGAATGTTATTATCAACATGGTTCAGAGAGTTGGTGTTTCCCAAAACTATAGTTTCAATGAATATTCGCAAAGAGCATCGCAATGTTGTGTGGTTGAAACAAGCATAGTTTCTTGTTTTTATGACATGTGATCCTTATCTGGAGCAATAAGCAAGCTGACATTTAGTACAATTTATATCTTCCATTTCTAATATATAAACGTTTAAATTGCATCTTATTGGCCTGGTTCCACAGACAGGGCTTAGATTAAGCCTGGACTAGGCCTTAGTTCAATTAGGACATTTAGCTTTTAGAAACTCAAACAGATCAACATAATAGTTCTAAAAGAAGTTATTACTCTAGTAATTTGCAACAGTACGGTTATGGGAAATAGTCATGATGACAGTTGATTACTATGATAATGCACTGTACAATGATATAAGAAGCTAGTTTTGTCGTTATTCAGTGCTCTGGAGCTCCAAGCAGAAACAGCAACACCACAGAGGACTAGAGCCCAGGCCAAGCATTCTGCCTGTACAGTCCAAAAAAGCTGTAGAGCCATCTGGCACAGGCTCACACACACTGGTAGAGTGAGTGGCAGCCACAAAAACACATGGGGGTCTCCACCCACTCACCAAACACACCCATATATACACATGCAACAAACCAAATATCAACATTCACCAAACACCTCAAAATACACACTGATCTTGAGCCAACATTTCCACTCACGCACATAATCTCTCAAAGGCCAATTACAAAAATCACTTTTCACCAAACAAACTTACTTGCACACACAAGCCAAGCACCATATTTACTCATACACCTATGAAACCCTTAGACACACAAAAAGCAAACTCCAAAAACCCACATTCACCAAACAAACTTGCCAAACACTCTCACTAGCGCACAGATCAAAAGCCAAATACTCACATTCGCACACACCACAGAGAGGACTGTACAAACAAAGCCTTTCCAGGCATTTAATGACCTGAAATGCTCAAAGTATTGAGCGTGTGGATGTGTAATGAACTTCACTCTTACTTGTTCTCATTACTGGCATCATATCGGGGCATGGGATCCATGTCATTACCGTTTACGTCATAACTGGCCTCATTATCCTACAAACAGATCAAAAGAAAAAAAAGACATGAGAACATATCCAAATGTGGATGGTCCATCTATTATGCTCATGCACCAGTTAGGACACAAACAAAAACAAAATACATAATTTTTGGACTTTTACATGTGAATGACCTTTATAGAAACAGATCTTGGCTTGTTTGCTTTTGTTTTCCTCAATGGGGAAAATCCAACAGTTCAGATGAGCCGAGAGAAAATGGAATAAAAATAAAATAAAAATATATATATAGCTATGGAAAAATTAAGAGACCACTGCCAAATCAGCAGTTGCTCTGGATTTATTATTTATATTATAAATAATAAATCCAGAGCAACTGCTGATTTGGCAGTGGTCTCTTAATTTTTTCCATAGCTGTATATATATATATATATATCTTTATGAAATTAAAATATATTGTTTACATCAAAACCATAACTCGAGGCGTTTACACAGAACATATTTTCAAAATTGACTAAAAAAAAAAAGATATTCACACTACCTACAACCAAAACTATTTTAATTTCCAAGATTATATTCTAACTGGCTGAATTAAACACATAATGATTAATGAGCTCATGTGACAACAATTTAGAATGTTTTAATATGCACTATTTTCACTTCCAACTGTTACTATTAGGAAAAATAGCAACCACAATTCAGAATGCAGAGCATGCAATATGCAAGAATTCCATTCAGATCAGCCAAACATACACAGAGATACACTTACATAGTTCTGTATGAGATCTGGGTGGTTCCTCTGATGCCGTCATCCAGAATGGTAACCACCACATCCTTGCCCGTGTAGCCTCTCTTCCATGCTCCCACGATGTTCATGTCAGACTGACAGTTATGGATGTTATCATTACAGTGCTGCATAGACACAGATAAATGAGGATGTGAAACTTAATTAGGTGAGGATTTGCATAGTGTATGCTTACACTTTTTTGGAACTTTGGGGTCAGTACGATTTTTTTTAAAAGGGTCATGATTTTAACAGAGGTATGTATGTTGAACACCATTTAAGCCAATGTTAGCATCTGTTAGATTTAATAGTAGGGTTAAAATGGTTAAATTTGAAGGGTTTTTTTCTGCTTTTTTCGTCTTCCTGGTTTAAAATCTTCATCGTTTCCACGTCACTCGCTGTGATGTGGCCGTGCACTGTTGTATCACTCATTCGGTGTCTCAAATTATTAATGATACTGAGTTTTCTTATCCTATGAGAAGATACAGTCTCTTAATTATTCATGACACCAGGCATGTCAAACTGTGATATCGCGAAGTAGATGATAGAGGCAATCATGGGACGCAAGTGTTTGTTTTCATGGTGCAAAGTCCAAGTGCGTTGAATATGTTTCCCGCGATCCTGCCAGGGCTAGTCTCCGGCTCTGGACGGTTGGTTTGCCATCAACCACGGACACATCTAAACACTATCTAAACTATAGTGTGTGCCGCAAACATTTTCTCAAGAGAGCTGCGAGAAGTGGAGAATGGAGGACTTCACCTTGTTGACAACTAATCCAAGTTCTTGCGAGTTCTCGTCTTGCGAGTGATGCGGTATGCCGGGACTATTGTATCCCTTCAGAGGTGTGTGAGTGAGACTGTGTGTGTGTTTAAAAAGAGAAGTCATCCACCTCGCAGAGCCATCTTTATTATGGGGGTTCAGGGCAGGCTTGTGCAAAATTCAGAATTGAATTGAGAATGACTACTAAATTCCAATTAAATTCTAGAATTTGAATTGATGTCAAAAACAGGATCTAGAATTACAATTCGAATTTGAATTAAAGGAAGCAGAATTACAATTCAATACAAATTCTAAGAAATTCATATGAATATTTTAAGTGAAGTGTTTAACAATGTAGCTTTACAATATATGTCAGATATGATTACATATTATATAAATTATATTAGTTTGAACTACCAGCAATGTTTTCCCCCAGCAATGCATGTTAAAAGCTTTAGTCACAGAACAAATAATATGTTTGATTTATTGTAATTGTAACACCATTTCCCAGAATTAAAAGGAAATTGCTTTACATTGATAAAGTAATCCAGATAAATTAATCTAAACCACTTTTTTAATGGGGTACTTATAACAGTGAGCAATTACATTTCCAAAGTAACCTTCCTAACCCTGACTGTAGGGTGCTAGTTGTAAGACCCTTGTTTTAAATACTTCCACACGCTAGCATGACGAAACTTGATGCATTTTCTAGTTGCCATTTCAACACTATATAGAGAAAAAAATTTGCCAAAATTCAGAAATCTTTGTAAGATATTACTGAACATTTATTTAAGCATAGCAAAAGTACATATCTTACCTAAGTTAATTTTTCATCTGTATTTTTTGTGTTTAATTAAAATTAAACAAATCTGACATTTTTTAATCTCTACTCTGCTGTTTAACAGTTGATATAGTTCTATAATGCTTTGCTAACTAGCAGAAGACACTAGCAGGGTTTAAACCCCAGTTGTGCAGTTGGGGCATGTTGTCACACTGGGTTACATTGTGCCCCTATTAGAAATATGCTATCATATTCTAGAACTTTATGAATTCTATTGAGAACACATGAGAAACATGTAAATAAAGACTGAAAGTCAATGTTCAGAAATTATAAATTCTTTTTTTAACTATGCTGTATAGCTGTGTTTTCCTGTGTGTTTGTTGTCAAAATCAAAAATTAGATTATTTTTAATTATTAAAAATGCTATTATTTTATATGAAAAAGTTAATAATTGTATTTTATTTAGAAAATATTTTGGTTTGACTTTGGTATATTTTTTTGATTAGATGGGAATTTTAAGATTTCATTTTAAGCCATGATGATCATGATGATGTTAAAATGTGCCCCTCACATGTTACAATGTACCCCACCTATGGGGCATGTTGTCACATTTAACATTTCTTTCAGGGTAAATTAAGAAAAAATTATACACTGTATTAATAAAACAAAGCCACATAATTGTACTACACATGTAGGAAATTAATGTGGGACAAAATAAACACTCTAAATAGATTTGCACAAACTGAGAAAGTCAAAAAGCGTTACGTTGTGCCCCGCTCTCCCCTTTGTGAGATTCAACACTTTCTTTCTGTTCTGTGACTGTGTGGAATTTCTTTGAATTGCCATGAATTTCATTCCACTTCCTGTCATTCCAATTCAAATTCAACTTCCTGGGGGCGGAGTCAATTCAATTCAAATTCCAATTCATGAATTGAATGGAGGCAAATTCTGAATTTTGCACAAGCCTGGTTCAGGGGGCACGTAGATCTATAGGGTGTGCAGAACGTTTTTTTAAGTGGAAAATTAATTTTCAAATGCATTTATAGTGTACATATAAACCACTATTTATTTTATAATGACATAATAATTATACAAGTAGCCTACATTATTATGTTTTAAGTAGAATTACGATACTGTAGGCTAATATATGCAGGGCATTCAGTTACATTTGAAAGGACAATAGCTAATAAAGTGTCAGTGTATTTCATAAGACTAACTTTGCCAGCTATATAAAAAAATCTAGCATTTCCTTAAGTTTTACCACTGCTTTTTAGTGACAGTCGATATGCATGGGACATTGACAGTTATGGCCATACCCACTCCCTCCCTTTCTCACAGCTATCCATGCCCATTTAAGTTGCATTTTTCAAAAAGATTATGAGCTAGACTTGAGCTGAAAGAGGGGGAGTTTCATGACCCTTTAAAGAAATTAATACTTTTATTCAGCAAGGATGCATCAAAGGTAACAGTAACAACATTGATAATGTTACAAAAGATTTATATTTAAAAAATAAATGTGGTTCTTTTGAAAGCATCCTGACAAAAAAATGCATCACGGTTTTCACAAAAAAAAAAAGTTTACAATGTTGGTCAAAAAGAAAGTGTTTCTTGAGCACCAAATTAGCATATTAGAATGATTTCTGAAGGATCACGTGACACTGAAAAGTGATGATGTTGAAAATTCAGCTTTGCCATCACGGAAATATTTTACAAAATTGTATTTTTCAGTCTATTCTAATAGTCACATTTTATTCATACTCAAATAGATAAGTATGTTTGATCAAATAAATGCAGCCTTGGTACGCATAAGATCATTTATAATAAAGTTTTAAAACCTCAACATTTTTGAACTAGAGTATGGAAAGTGTTTTTGGAGGATTGCCTTCATTTAGTTTTGCGTTTGCAAATGTAAATCAAGTATAAGGCTATTCAATATTATTATAGAGTTTTTAAAAAGCACAGGGTGGATTCAAACCCTTGTCTCCCACGATTTCTACAGCTCAATGTGTCTGAAGCATGCATGCTAAATACAATGTCACAGTCAAAATAAAATCCTGGCTATTTTTGGAAAAGATCCCTAGCATGTGGTAAAAGCAAACATTATTTTCAAAACATATCTTTGTAAATTACTGCATCTTTTCCTTGCGTATCTCAAACACTGTAATTACATGTGTCACATGGAACCAAATGTACACTTTCATTGTGCCTAGAGTTGGAATTAGGCCCCATCCTGGAAAGTCAAGTTTATTTGCTCCCAAAGTACAACTTGCGGGTCAACAAGAGAAACCCGAGCCAAATGGATGCATTCAGGTCAAAGTATTAATGTTATCTGAGCCATATTAACCATTGACAGAGCTGTATAAAAACCCATTAGTGAACAAACGCTTAGTTCACTCTCGCCGTTTCGGTCTAAGCTATAAATATACGATCATAGACAGAAAGTGATGACAACAGATGCAATGTGTGCTACGAATCAAGGTTTTAGTAGCAGCCAAAGTGCAACCTTTTGTACATTCTGGTAAATCTGAATGGCTGTTCATGCAAAAAGCAAGGATTTCTTCACATTCTTTAAGTGCAAACCACTGACTTCCATGAGGTGAGGAACATGACAGCTGTTAAAGGGTTAGTTCACCCAAAAATTCTGTCATTAATTACTCACATGAACCTCATTGGTTCTTGCTGAAGCTCAAGCGTGCAGCGTAACACGAGAATTAACCTCATTGGTTCTTGCTGAAACTCAAATGTGCTGCGTAAAACACAAGAATGAACCTCATTGGTTCTTGCTGAAGCTCAAACATGCTGCATAACATGAGAATTAACCTTATTGGTTCTTGCAGAAACTCAAACGTGCTGTTTAACACGAGAATGAACCTCATTGGTTCTTGCTGAAACTCAAACGTGCTGCGTAAAACACAAGAATGAACCTGATTGGTTCTTGCTGAAGCTCAAACGTTCTGCATAACAAGAGAATGAACCTCATTGGTTCTTGCAGAGACTCAAACGCGCTGTGTAAAACACAGGAATGAACCTCATTGGTTCTTGCTGAAGCTCAAACATGCCGCGTGAAAAGCGAAAATGGACCTCATTGGTTCTTGCAGAAATTTAAACGTGCTGCGTAAAACACGAGAATGAACCTCATTGGTTCTTGCTGAAGCTCAAGCGTTCTGCATAACACGAGAATGAACCTTATTGGTTCTTGCAGAAACTCAAACATGCTGCCTAAAACACAAAAATGAACCTCATTGGTTCTTGCAAAAACTCAAACATGCCGCGTAACACGAGAATGAGCCTCATTGGTTCTTGCAGAAGATCAAACATGCCGCGCAACAAGAGAATGAACCTCATTGGTTCTTGCAGAAGCTCAAACATGCCGCGTAACACGAAAATGAACCTCATTGGTTCTTGCGGAAGCTCAAACATGCTGCGTAACACGAGAATGAACCTCATTGGTTCTTGCAGAAACTCAAACATGCCGCGTAACACGAGAATGAGCCTCATTGGTTCTTGCAGAAGATCAAACATGCCGCGCAACACGAGAATGAACCTCATTGGTTCTTGCAGAAGCTCAAACATGCCGCGTAACACGAAAATGAGCCTCATTGGTTCTTGCAGAAGATCAAACATGCCGCGCAACACGAGAATGAACCTCATTGGTTCTTGCAGAAACTCAAACATGCCGCGTAACACGAGAATGAGCCTCATTGGTTCTTGCAGAAGATCAAACATGCCGCGCAACACGAGAATGAACCTCATTGGTTCTTGCAGAAGCTCAAACATGCCGCGTAACACGAAAATGAACCTCATTGGTTCTTGCGGAAGCTCAGATTTTGGACTAAACCACTCAATTCATTTGGAACAGTTTTACGATCTCTTTATGAACTTTTTTGAAGCCAGAATGATAGTTATCAACAGTATCAACAGTAATGATAGCTGTCAACAGAAGCTCTCAGATCTCATCCAAAAGATCTTCATTTGCGTTCCAAAAAAGAACGAAAGTCTTACGTGTTTGGAACGACATGATTTTTGGGTGAACTATCCCTTTAAAACAAGAGCCTGTTTATACAATTACCTCACAGAAATTGTCTCAGCAAGAAGTTATGTCAAAGCTTACACTGAAAAGTTTAATGTATCTCTCTGGGTGGTTTTCACATGTAGAAACTCGGATAATCTGGTGTGACAGGCATCGTTTCCTTTAAACGTTCAAACTGACAAATTAGTTTTAGTTAAAAACACTAAAGGCTTAATACCTGCCATTACGATTTAGCTAAAAAAACGTCTTTAGCAACAGAAGATTGGCTTGGTTTGGCACTTAACTAAACACAACATTGTCTTTAATGAAAGCATTCACAACACATTTGAATTCTGTAATGGACAGTTTTGCGGACTTCAACAGAATATTCAGCCGCAAGTAACATAGGACGTGACTTGAATTTAGCCTGTCAAGATTTTATGTTTTGACTTCATCCCAAAATTTCATACTCAAACATTTTTACTTTGCTGCTATTAGAAGGAATCGTATTGTGAAATAAACTTCACAAATAAATTGCACAGAACAAAATACCCTGTCCCTGTGCCTTTTCTTACATCAGCAGAAAAGAAAAGTTGTTTCCAAGGCAAAAAAACTAAATTTTTCCTTTTAGAATGAGATGTGCTTGATGAATCATTCACTGTAAGACCTTGGTTAAGCACTTGACTTGAATAGCTCAAAAGTGACACGATTTTTTTGCAGTAGACTGGGAAATGATACAAACCATGACAATGATCAAGATCTCAACATTGTTTTTCAACCTTACCAATTCACGAGAACTAATAACAACATGTTGAGAATACTCACTATGTACCACATACTGCTCCATTTAGCATCATTGAAGAAAATTGAGTTGGACTGGACCATACTGGATTGTACAGGGCCAGGATATGAGGGTTTATAATCTCGCTTTATTCTCCTCTTCACGACCTGCTGTTGCACCCATTCCACCTGAGAAACAATGAGAAGAAATCCTTTAGGAACTGACAAACACCAACATCTTTTCACAACATCCTCTCTATCTGATTAAATGAAAGACATTGGAATAGAATAATGAGAAACATCCTATATAGTAACATTGTTGTTTTTTTGCCATTAAAGTTATGAGAATATTTGGAGGCAAATGGGCTTACTTATGAAAAAAAAAATCAAAGCAAAAATACTTAATAATGTAAAAAAGATCCAACATTCTTCAAGTTTTAAAAGCATATCTTAATTGTTCCTTTCGATAGTGAGGTGAAATATGATCTTCTTTTGAAATATGACCATTCTTTTGTTTTTCAAAAATTTATATTTTCTAAACTTTTATATTTTTTCAAACCTTGTTTGATTTTTATCACCGCTGCTGAAAAAAAAAAAAAAAAACTTATGGCAAACAGGTATGAGACAAATGTGACCCTGGATCACAAAACCAGTCACAAGAAGCACGGGTATATTTTATACCCGAAGCACGGGTATAACAATACACTGTTTAGGTCAAAAGTATTGATTATTCTTTTCTGCCAAAAATCATTAGGATATTAATACATGTTCAGTAAATATATTTTGTAAATTTCCTACCATAAATATATATAAATGGACAACTTTGAAGGCAATTTTCTCAATATTTAGATTTTTTTCCACCCTCAACCCATGTGACTGGTTTAGTGGTCCAGGGTCACAATTGGTTTTTGAAATCAGCGATGTTAAACCTTAAGAGATATGTCTTGACACCATATTTCAATGAATACACAAATATGTGATTTTTGGAGACTGGTCCATTCTTGAACCCCTGGTCACAATTCACTTTCATTGTATGGAAAAGAGCAGCATGAACAGACTGCTAGGTATCTCCTTTTGTGTTCCACAAAAGAAAGACAATCAAACATGTTTTGAACAACACTGTGTACAAAACAGATTACAGAATTTACATTTTTGGATAAAACAATACAAAACAACAACTAACCAACTCTCCTTTTAAAGATTAGTGACGAATACACCAAGCGTTGTTTATGAGTGCGGAACCATTTAGTCACTTTGCATTGTATAGCAACAGTTGTTTGGATACACCGAGTTCTAGTCATAGATGAGCAAGATCAGGAGTCCATATAGACCATAGAACAACACAGGTGTGGGGTTGTCATAGTGACAGTCTGACCTTTGGCTCCATGGAGATGAAGCTGTGTGAGCCTCTGCTGAAAAGCGTCGACCTTTTTATCGTCCGGCTGTGGAAAAATGGTAGTAGTCCTTCAGATCACCAATCTACAGGGACAACACAAAACTGCCATTTAGTGCATAGCAAATAAAGAAGTATGGCATAATAGCTAGCTATACAATACATCACCACATCACAAAATATCAGGTTGCGAAGCAAGAACCCAAACACACAATAACGGTATGAATAAAATGCAAGAACTACAGCAATATTCACCACAGACATGTTGAAACTGCCTAATTTCATTAATTATTTAGGATGTCATTGACTGGAAGATTGGTTACTCAAGAGGCTGTATCATTTTCCACTGAACAGATTCATTTGACAAGTGCAAAAACACCAGGCAACCATGACACATTCTCCACAGACTACTGTACTCTATAGGGATACTTAAGTCTGCCATAAAAAAAAACAATGAGTTTTGATGCCAATGATAAGCCTTGCCAGTTTACAGTCAGTCAAATGGGCTTATAAAGCAATTGCTTCAAAATTAACTTAATAGGGCAAACTTCTGAGTTCATAAATAGCATACTTTCTTTTATTTTACAAACAAACACATAGGCTACAGATGGCTCCTAAGGCAATCTCACATTCCAGGATCCTATAGCAGATTCCCACAGGAGTGCATGATGAGTCTGATGAGTTGCAAAGTTCATAAGTAGTTCCTTTGGATGTGACAACCAGTTGAGGAAGGAACTCTTAGCTGGCACAATAAGCACTGATGAACGATAAGATAGCACATTGTGAAATCAGAGATTGAACGCAGTTGCTGTGAAATCTCTATAGACATGGCAGATCTGAGATCTGACATTATGGGCTTGTTGCAGTAAAGAGCAAAGTTTAAGAGCACCATAAACTTGCATTAACCTATTATTTATTTAAATGCACCAGCCATTTATTTTTACCATCAAAGTACTAACTGGATAACGAAACATATTATTAAACTAAATTGTTATGAAGACTTTTTCTTGCTTCCCAGAAAGAAGATGAAGCTGGATTGAGGCCAAGGCATTTTATAACACATAATGCAGTTCTATCTTGACTTCAACTAAACTTGGCTTGACAAATTAAAAACCAGACCTGCCTGTAAACAGCTGCCTGTAAACATCGGCATTATGTATATATTTAGCTACCACGTATTTCACTCTATTAAGATATTTGAAAAATAAAATGTGTAACACTTTTAGCCTTTATAACATTTTCAGCACGTTACAGTGAATGTTAAATGTCATGAATCCTGCTGAAGCTCATGGCTTTAGTTCCTAACCTATTGATTTAAAATACAGAAGTAACACCTAAAAATGATTTCGAAAATAGTAGATCCAAGCAGTAAAGTTACAAATAAACACCTGTTGTTATTGGGAGTCAGCAGAGACCTGTTTGTTCACTGATTTTACTCTCAGAACATTGGGCTAAAAATGAGTCTCCATGCACATCCATGAAGATTAAAATCTATAAAACATAAATTCAGCTTTCTCAACTATCCCAACACAACATGTAAAACTCTGTGAAACTTGTGTAAAGGCTTCCAGTCTTGACGTTTGAACTTCAATCAAAGCGATAAGACACTTGAACTGATGGGAAACAGCGTTGGACAGCAAATACGATGAAATAACACACGTTAGATGCTTCAAAACATCTTTGTGCAGGACACACGTACCTGGCCCAGGTTTCTATACCCATATTTATTGGCGATATGCTCTGCTTGCTCAGGTCCGCCGGCTATCCGAACAGCCCAGTGGTTGGTGTAAATCCGAGCTTTGCACGGAGAAGACGAGAAAAAAACCAAGCACAGCGAAACCAGGACGCACGGGAGGCTGTTCAAAACCATCTTTCGCCCTCTCTCTCTCCGCCTCGACTCTCCCAGCACCCCCGGTTCAGGAAAACAACCAAACTTCGTCTCGCTGTTCAGTGGGGATTCTCATAGAAGTGTCGCTTAAGCTCCACATATACTCAACAGAGGGTGAGCGCAGGATTTAAACTGGATACGAGCCTCCGAACGCTTCAGCCTGCAGCGCATCGGCCGCACACACTCCACCGCCACGGAGAGAGAGACACAAGAGTCTGTTTGCACAGCTTTGGCTTGATTTGTTCTCTTAGACAGTGCCGTTACTTCTGCCTTTTTTTTTGTAAAGTGGAGATATGGTTCTAGCGCCTCCCTCAAATAACTACAGAGAGAGTCGGGAGAGAGTACGGACAACGAGCCTGTGGCGGGCTCCGCAGGGCTTAAAGACACACCGCGTTCCATCAACCTAGATCCGACTGCGTTGTGACATTTATTCCAGATACCTCTGTGAAGATGATGACAAATTATACTGTTTTGTTTTTCTGT
Organism: Hybognathus amarus; assembly: GCA_030378365.1. Classification (NCBI taxonomy): domain Eukaryota; kingdom Metazoa; phylum Chordata; class Actinopteri; order Cypriniformes; family Leuciscidae; genus Hybognathus; species Hybognathus amarus. Next base: position 30,332 of record JAQIUQ010000710.1, read on the forward strand.
ATATTTATGGCCAGAAACGTAGTTTTATGACAAGTAATACATTTTTTTTCCAGTCTTCAAACTTGATTGGCCATGGACTGGGTGCTTAAATTTACTATAACAGCACTAGGTTGTTTCACTGTTGATTCACGTCCCAACTCAGAGGCTGCATTCTTCGATGGGCACATTTGAAGGTCAATTGCGTCACCGAGGCACAGCAAACTCTGATAGTAGCACTTAAGGCCACGTTTACACAAAGCCGGGTATTTAGAGAAACCCCCTCTCCGTTTTCAATAATAACATTGTGCAAACACTCAAATAAATACGCCGTCAAGCGCCATCATATCTATGCCAAACCTATGGGCGGCAGTGTAGGGAGAAGGAAAAAGCCATGCACGCCATTTCTCCCAGTTGACACAACAACACATAACTGGCATTTTCAGAAATCTCTTTGGCCGGAGTTTTTAGAAATACTAATTTTCTGTGATAAAAACAGTTTTTTTTGTGAGAGGCCAAACCGCAGGAAATATCTGCATTTTCCCTTCGTGTAAACGGGGCCTAAGTGTTTGCTCATCTGCAATACGTCTCTCAGGACGTTTCCTGTCAGGAGTTAAATAGACATAGAATAGAAATCGCCTTCCAACCAAAATTGGGCTGTGTCCCAATTCAATGGCACAATTCGAACCGCTTTAAAGTTTGTTTATTTTTCACATTTAGCCCAATACTTTCATTTAAAAGTGTAATTCAGCAATTTAAAAAATCCCGTATTCACTGATGTGCAATGAATTCTGGGATATGCAAGGCTGCGAAAGATCCATCTATTGTATACAAACCTGATTCCAAAAAAGTTGGGACACTGTATATTTTATTAAGAATACAATATAGATGACATATCGAAAGTTTAAACTGAGAAAATGCATAATTTTAAGAGGAAAAGAAGTTACTTTAAAATTTCATGGCATCAACACATCTCAAAAAAGTTGGGACAAGGCCATTTTTACCACTGTGTGGCATCCCCTCTTCTTTTAATAACAGTCTGCAAACGTCTGGGGACTGAGGAGACAAGTTTCTCAAGTTTAGGAGTAGGAATGTTGTCCCATTCTTGTCTAATACAGGCTTCTAGCTGCTCAACTGTCTTAGGTCTTCTTTGTTGCATCTTCCTCTTTATGATGCACCAAATGTTTTCTATGGGTGAAAGATCTGGACTGCAGGCTGGCCATTTCAGTACCAGGATCCTTCTCCTACACAGCCATGATGTTGTAATTGATGCAGTATGTGGTTTGGCATTGTCTTGTTGGAAAATGCAAGGTCTTCCCTGAAAGAGACTATGTCTGGATGGGAGCATATGTTGTTCTAAAACTTGGATATACCTTTCAGCATAGATGGTGCCTTTCCAGATGTGTAAGCTGCCTGTGCCACACGCACACTTGCAACCCCATACAATCAGAGATGCAGGCTTCTGAACTGAGCGCTCATAACAACTTGGGTTGTCCTTGTCCTCTTTAGTCCGGGTGACATGGCATCGGCGAATGGCACAGTGGATTGTGTTCACTGACAATGTTTTCTGGAAGTATTCTTGAGCCCATGTTGTGATTTCCATTACAGTAGCATTCCTGTGTGTGATGCAATGCCGTCTAAGGGCCCAAAGAACACAGGCATTCAGTATGGTTTTCCGGCCTTGACCCTTACGCACAGAGATTGTTCCAGATTCTCTGAATCTTTGGATGGTATTATGCACTGTATGATGATAATTTCAAACTCTTTGCAATTTTCCTCTGAGAAACTCCTTTCTGATATTGCTCCACTATTTTTTGCCACAGCATTGGAGAAATTGGTGGTCTTCTGCCCATCTTGACTTCTGAGAGACACTGCCACTCTGACAGTTTCTTTTTATACCCAATCATGTTGTAAATTGACCTAATAAGTTGCAAATTGGTCCTCCAGCTGTTCCTTATATGTACATTTAACTTTTCTGGCCTCTTATTGCTACCTGTCTCAACTTTTTTTGGAATTTGTAGCTCTCATGAAATCCAAAAGGAGCCAATATGTGGCATGGCAATTCAAAATGTCTCATTTTCAACATTTGATATGTCATTTATATTCTATTGTGAATAAAATATAAGTTTATGAGATTTCTAAATTGTTCCATTCCTTTTTTACTCACAATTTGTACAGTGTCCCAACTTTTTTGGAATCGGGTTTGTATGCTTTATTTAACAGGAAACAAAAGACGCATTTTGAGGCCGAATTTGCAAAATGTCTGCAAGATGTCTGTTAAAGAGCACATCATCTGGAAAGCATCTGCTGTGTACAAACATCTGAGAGACATGAGACATTTAAAATGGCAGTTTTAAGTTTAAGACATTAAGTCTTTAAGCAATTTAAAATGGTTCAAATGTTGACTTATATCTTAAGATGTGGCTATATATACTCTGAGTTACCCCCAGAGTAGGAAAACATGGATCAATTACAGAATTATTTGATGCTTTTGTTTTCACTTAATTTTAAGGCCCATTTGCACCAATGACAATAATGTCTGTAATATAATAGTCTATAATGTCACTAACGATTAGTTTTGATAATCCCTCTAATTCTATGACAATAGTAATTATAACAATAACCAGGAACAATAAAGACGGCAAAAGACGAATCTGCAGTATGTTTAAAATAAACAGAATAGTATCGTCTGTTGGTGTGGATGTCAATATAGTAATAATTATAGTTATCTTTGTTAGTAAAGATGATAACTAGCCTAACTATGTTTAAAAATCATCATTCTACCATCTGAGACTGTGAGAATAGGGAAGTCCCCACCCCAGATAACGATAATGACAGAGGAACGATATTGGAAACACATTGAAGACGATTTTTCCAACTAATAATGAACAATAAAAACATTGACAGCCAATCAGAATCTATCCTGCTTTAAAGAGCTTGAGCATTTAAAATTACAAAAAAACAAGTTTTTACATGCTTTAAATCAATAGAATCATATGGAGGCTTGTTTCCTCCATAGAATAAAACATTTAAAAAGATAATTGCGACTTTTTTCTTGCAATTGCGACTTTATATAATGCAATTTTTACTTTAACATGCAATTACGAGTTTATATCGTGCAATTCTGACATCTTTTCTCCGAATTTTGAGATAATAACTCGCAATGGCAAGTTATAAATTACAATTCTAAAGGGAAAAAATGTTGTAAAGAATTATGCGCTATAGGCATAAATATGCTATTCTGAGGAAAAAAGTCTGAATTTATTTCCCGAGTTTATGCATCGCAGTTCTGACGTGCACCTCTCCAAAAATGTAACAACGCGTCAATTCTACGCATACCGCAAGCGCTGTGATTGGTCTGCTGAGAACCGCTCCCCGGTTTCACATGCTCCCTCTGCATGTGTAATTGCGCGTCGATGCGGACAATGACGCAGAAGTATAAATGGAAACCACTGTGTAGTCTATTGCCTAGAGGCTCCGGCGTAGGTCCACGCAGAAGTATAAATCAGCCTTAAGGCCAATTTATACTTCTGCGTAGGGTGCGCGCAGTAGGTATGGCGTAAGGCCAATTTATACTTCTGCGTCGAGGGTACGCCATAGTGTACGACGTTGGCTACGCACGTAGGCGACGCCGTTGTGAGCATTTATACTTCTGCGTTCAGGTCTTGGTTGCTCTGCAGTACTGCTCCGAAACGCTAGTTGGCGGCGGAGGGTTTTAATGTTCCACTGTTTAGATTCCTCGAGTTGCGGCTAGGTTACTACAAGCCTGAAAGAGAGTGGATCATGTTGGAGTTGGAGCTTATTGAGGTGGAAAAACAGTTCATTTTAGTGAAATTACTAAAACTGAAAGGCAGAAATTAGAAAAGACGTCGGAGGAGATGGTACGTGTGGAAATGCGTGAAAATGTACGTGCGGAAATGCTTATGAGGAAATGCGATGCTACCAAGCCGACCAATCACCGATCTTGCGGTCCGCGTTGTCGCGACGTGTAGTTACATTTTTGAGGAGGTGCGCGTCAGGCTACGTCGAAGGGTACGCGTATGGGACGCGTCTGTGCGTATGCTACGCCGTACCAACTGCGCGCACCCTACGCAGAAGTATAAATTGGCCTGTAGCATACGCACAGACGCGTCCCATACCACGTACCCTTCGCCGCGTAGGCCTCATTCGCGCGTCAAGTTCCGCTGTACCGCTGACAGTGGCCGTCATCCAGGTGAGCAAATGGTGAAACTTGCCAAATGGTTCGCCTCCGAAGGGTCTGGTGCACACAGATACGCCGACTATGATCCCCACGCCGCTGTTCTGCTCTCCAGAGCAAATACAGAGCGGTGACTCTCTCGATGAATGCTCGGTCAACATAACAAATGGCCGCCAACAGATTTCAATTCTGACGCGTGTGCGCATAAATTTCGCTTAAACTTTTTTACGCACGTCAGTTTCACTCTTGACGAGCGAATTAACACAAAGTGGTCATGCGTCAAACTAGACAGTACGAATTTGCCGCACTATTCGCGTCTGGTGTGAACGCACAGTAAGAACGTTTTCGTCAGTCAGCGTTTTTGGTGTGAAATGGGTCTGTTCCATTTTGTTCGCCATTAGTGACATGCAAGGCTATGCATGATGTTTTGGCTCATTTTGGGACTATTTTTCTTTGCGGAGAAACAATGTCTACCAACTGGCCAATATTTTGGTTTGAAATATTAAAAAGCCTAGCTGTCACTTAACTTTTTTATTTTATACCAATATTCACAGAATATCAGCATGGCTGCCTACAGCTGAATCATTGCCCAGTTATATTGAGTTTGATAATGTTTATTTTATTATTGATTGGTCAGATATGAGAAAGACATGTGCCATCATCCATCAGTCAAAAGTTGTTTTTCTGTACATTCAACTTGCTCTTGAGTAAACACATTTTGCCTTGTTGTTTACGTCGAGTCCATAACAGTCTGTCCATAAACGTGTGACTTACAGATCTAAGGTGGTGGGCTGCTTATAATTATTCCTCTCACAGTCGCATCCGCTCGTCACCAGACATACTTTTGATGGCATCATTATGTGGCGAGCGTTACGCGTCGTTCTCATTCACGTCATGATTGATTGATCTTTGTTTTGGTTATCCCGCCGCGCTCTGTTCCGTTTGCAGTACAAGTGCGAATCAGCATAATTGCACTAATTACGGCCAATTTCTCCGTGAATGGAGCCGCTGTCAAATCCTACAACAGACGAGGGACAAGAATATCTCACGGTCCTTATAAACGAGATGAAAGGGGGACGAAAACACCCCATGAACACGCCATTGAGCGCGAGAGCAGGATTGCAATTTAAAACACCGAGGGAGGAGGAGAAAGGGGGAACATGCGGAGATTTTAGAGAGGAATCAAGTACCCAGCTCACGGAGGTAGCGGGCAACCCCATTCAGCGCGTCGCTTCTCTACCGGGGGGCGCAAATTCCGCTTGACAGCCATTACCCTGCGAGCCCGAGTCGCCCCCCTTCAAGTGTCTTTCTCTGAGAACAGTTAAGCGTGCATTCCTTCTGCTGCAATTAAGCATTTATTTATCACCTCTTCAGAGCTGAGTAAACAAACGTAATGTGCGGAAATCACTGGATAATTATTATCCCAGGGTGCGAATTATGGGGTTTTGGGGGGTCTGACCCCCCCAGGCTTGAACCCACAAAGGCGTTCAAAACAAAAGTTGTGGGTTAGTGCTATGTATTATCTTTGGTCATTTAACTTTGTAGGCCTACTAAAATGTTGACTTATTTTGTAAAAAATAAATAAATAAAAAAACAGGTCTAAATGATATATAGGGGAGAGCGGGCACAACCTAACGCATTTTGGTTTTGGCTCAATTAATTAAAAAATAATTAGGTTAGATTAATATTTTTTTACACAAGCAACATACACATCTCTGCTACAAATGAACACTTAAAGTTTTTTTCTAGGACCTACCATTTTTGTACAGTTTTACTGAAAGTGACAGAAGTGCAGATGTTACAACCCCATATGCAGGGTTAATTGTAACAGACAGAGGGGTTAGTTGTTACACTTGTGTGTAACACACATAATATATTACTATTTTATTTGTACAGTTTGATATTGTTTGTGCATCTGTATAGACAGATATCCATACATCCATCCCATATCCAATCATCCTTCTATTATGGATCAATATCATGGATAGAGACATAGAAAAGGGCTGCACAGTTTTGCAATAAATAATAATAAATAAAATGATAAATATTGTAATTGCAATTAAAGTAGATTTGTGTGTGGCAGCTGCATGTACAATTATTATTAATAATAATAACAGTAATAATAATACAAATAAGCTTAAAATAAATATTTAACGGGTTTATTACATTAAAAACAGGCCATATTTTTAATAAATAAACAAGTTATCATTCATAGTACACAAAATTTTAAACATTTTAAATTCCAACATTGTTTGTGAAAGTCCAACAAAGTTAAATGTATACTCAAACCTGAAAAGTTGTGTGGCTCCGTTTTCGTTTGAATATCATTGTACACTTGGCGGCTTAGTTGTAACACTGTGTTACAACCAACCCCGCTGTGTATTACATATTGTAAGCCTAGCTAACAGTCGCTAGGAATTGCTGACATGTTTTAAAACGGTGCTATGTTTGAGCCAACAAGACAGTGATTAAGGCAATATAAAGTTAGATTTGGAAGCGTATACATCCAACCCAGAAACCAAAAAAAAAATTACTTTCATGGTGTCAAAACACTATTTGTCCAGTATCTTCACGAAATATAATCGAAACTTTTCGCGAATTCGGGAAGACCGTCTTCTGGCAGCAAGAGAAAAGAGCGGAAAGACGGACAGCTTGATCCTGACGAACTATGTAAAATGTCCGTGTTACATTTAACACCACGTTAGGTTGTGCCCCGCGCTCAATATATATTGTATTTAGGCCTGTTTATTTTATTTATTTATTTTTACAAATAAGTCAACATTTTAGTAGGCCTACAAAGTTAAATTACAAAGGCTGGAATACACTACTTGACTTGCTCCGATATAGGCCTAGTCTGGCGAGTGAGTTAGTTCCCAAAAGTCTGAGACAGTCTGGAGTTTTTGGTTTGGTTTGGTTGGTTGATTTCGTAGGAAATCATGTACTGATTAGTTTTTCTCCATGAAAAGTTAACCATGTTTTTAAAACTGTTCCGATTTTAAAAGTTCGCGTGCTACTCTTCGTAAACTGATGCTTCATGTGAGTGGGACTAGGTAACCTTTTGATTTATTTAAGATTAAAAGTCCCCCTATGGTGAAAATCAAGCTTTTAATTTTGTCTATATGTTTTTAATACGCTTTTGATAAACAATTATGCTAATAAGTCAGCACCATTGCTGAGTATTTTGTCCTTAAAACTGCAGTGAACCGAAGAAAAAACGGGGTTTGAAATCGCTGTTGTTTCTGACGTCACAAACTATGTAACCAATCACGTCAAGGTGTGATCATCAACTAGTGGTTCTGTGGGGCTAATTTGAATATCATAGAACCTCTACATTGAAGCTATCTTAAAGGAGTAGTTAACTTTAAAAAAAATTTTGCCAATAATTTACTCATCCCCATGTCATCCAAGAAGTACTTGTCTTTCTTTCGTCAGTCGAAAAGAAATTAAGGTTTTTGATGAAAACATTCCAGGATTTTCTCCATATAATGAACTTCATTGGGAACCAAACGGTTCAATGTCCAAATGAGAGTTTCAGTGCAGCTTCAAAATGCTTTAAACGACACCAGACGATGAATAAGGGTTCAACTGTCATTTGGACCTTGAACCCGTTTGGTTCCCAATGAAGTCCATTATATGGAGAAAATCCTGGAATGTTTTCATCAAAAACCTTAATTTCTTTTCGACTGAAGAAAGAAGACGTGGACATCTTGGATGACATAGGCGTTTGTAAATTATCAGCAAAAGTTTTTTTTTAAAAAGTGATACTACTATTTTAAGGCATTAAGACATTTTTTCAAGGAAAAAAAATTAAATATGTAATTTTGGTGATCAAAGTGAGTTTTAAGGGATACAATTATTGACAGGGAGATAGGGGGGTTTAATTTACTTGTCCTTCCAAATCAGTATGAATTTCTTTATTCTTGAGAGAATAGGTCAAAACGAAAAAGGGGGGTCTTAGAGTTTTAATTACGGGTGAATATCCTTTATTGTCTAACATGAGTGAGAAAGTCCTCAAGCGAAATGTACTGCCAAAAAATGATTGTTTAATTATTAGGCTATATAAGCCCCCTTTAATGTCATATTATAATTTTTACAATGCCGGTGTAACTCTTCAGTCCACCTAACAGCTAAAGCATAAAACCCATTTATTCATTTGTGCACTTGCTCAGCAAATGCAATAAGAGAAGTGGGTCAGCAGCATGTAAAATGATTTGACCGGTCGATGCAGTCAATATTACTTGATGGCTTCTCTAAATTGAATTTTTGCAGGGAGGATTTTATGTTCTAAACGCTGATGGAAATGAAAGAGACAGTAGTCAAACATCACACAGGCTGGGCCCATTGACCTGCATATGTGAGAGGGACAGCCAGAAAACACACAGCAGCAACACAAAAAGAGCTCTGTGGCCCCGATGGCAATGTGGGAGCCCCTCACTGGTCCCACTGGCAGGAGATCATTGTTATTCTCAGCAAATCAGAGCATAGATGACACACAACTTCATTCTTAGAAACATTTTCCCTCTATATGCACACACACACAGAGACTACATTATTCTTAGCCAGCCAGCTATTCAGCTGACATACACTCTTATGCTACAGCAAAGTAAATGAATGAATGCAAACACTGCATCAATTAATGCAAAGCCTCACTGCATCAGAGTAATTAACCCTGCAGGCCGGCACTGAATATGTCGAAGTGGGTGAATATACACGATAGAGTGAGCCATGAAGACCGCATCATCATCAGGGTCACAGGAGCAGTGTGATATGATGAAGAACAACAATTCACTGCTCCATAATACAACATTTAAAAAGATTACAATCTTCATTTATTCGCTCACATCGTTCTTTCTTCTGTAGACCACAAATATTTTCAAAATATCTTTTTTTGTATGCACTTCACAGAAGAAAGATATTAGCCTACATATATGTATTATATTTGATTTTTTATTATTAATAATTATTAATATTAATATATATATTTATATGAAGAGTTCAGATGCAAAAGCCTCTAAATGCCATTTGAAATTTTCTTCTAAATTGACCATTTTTATCAAGCTTGTATATTTAAGTTCAGTAATTTCACTTAAATGACAATTAATAGGTAATCTTCATTGCCATTTAAGTGAAATTACTGAACTTAAATATACAAGCTTGATAAAAATGATCATTTTAGAAGAAAATTTAAAATGGCTTAAGCTTTGCATCTGAACTCTTATATATATATATATATATATATATATATATATATATATATATATATATATATATATATACAGTATATACATATATATATATATGTATATATATATATATATATACTGTGTATATATATATATATATATATTATATAAGTATATAATAAGTAATACGTATATAAGTATATATATATATATATAAGTATATACACTCACCTAAAGGATTATTAGGAACATCCGTTCAATTTCTCATTAATGCAATTATCTAATCAATCAATTACATGGCAGTTGCTTCAATGCATTTAGGGGTGTGGTTCTGGTCAAGACAATCTCCTGAACTCCAAACTGAATATCAGAATGGGAAAGAAAGGTGATTTGAGCAATTTTGAAAGCCGGTCTGAGTATTTCACAATCTGCTGAGTTACTGGGATTTTCACACACAACCATTTCTAGGGTTTACAGAGAATGGTGTGAAAAGGGAAAAACATCCAGTATGTGGCAGTCCTGTGGGCGAAAATGCCTTGTTGATGCTAGAGGTCAGATGGAGAATGGGCCGACTGATTCAAGCTGAAAGAAGAGGAACTTTGACTGAAATAACCACTCGTCATAACCAAGGTATGCAGCAAAGCATTTGTGAAGCTACAACACACACAACCTTGAGGCGGATGGGCTACAACAGCAGTAGATCCCACCGGGTATCACTCATCTCCACTACAAATAGGAAAAAGAGGCTACAATTTGCAAGAGCTCACCAAAATTGGACAGTTCAAGACTGGAAAAATGTTGCCTGGTCTGATGAGTCTCGATTTCTGTTGAGACATTCAGATGGTAGAGTCATAATTTGGCGTAAACAGAATGAGAACATGGATCCATCATGCCTTGTTACCACTGTGCAGGCTGGTGGTGGTGGTGTAATGGTGTGGGGGTGTTTTCTTGGCACACTTTAGGCCTCTTAGTGCCAGTAGGGCATCTTTAAAATGCCACAGCCTACCTGGGCATTGTTTGACCATGTCCATCCCTTTATGGCCACCATGTACCCATCCTCGGATGACTACTTCCAGCAGGATGTCACAAAGCTTGAATCATTTCAGATTGGTTTCTTGAACAGGACAATGAGTTCACTGTACTAAAATGGCCCCCACAGTCACCAAATTTCAACCCAATAGAGCATCTTTGGGATGTGGTGGAACGGAAGCTTCGTGCCCTGGATGCGCAATCCACAAATCTCCATCAACTGCAAGATGCTATCCTATCAATATGGGCCAACATAAAGGCTTTCAGATTGATTCAGCACCTTGTTGAATCAATGCCATGTAGAGGCGAAAGGGGGTCAAACAGTTTTAGTCTGGTGTTCTAATAATCCTTTAGGTGAGTGTGGTATATATATATATATATATATATATATATATATATATATATATATATACACACATTTTATTTTATTTTACAATACAAATCACCTTGAAAAAATAATGACCTAATTTGAATATTAATGCAAAATTTAATGGAGGATGCTATAGAATAGTTCTAATCCTGGTTTCTCATTGGTCAACACTTTGCAGTCACGATATATTCCACAGTAAAATGCTATGACATCACTGTAAATTATTATTATTATTCTTTATAGCGTTCTGTTGCACTAGGGACTGTATCTTCCTTTGAAAGGGTGCAACATAATACATTTAAACATTGTTGTCCTTAATATTTATATTTTGCCGTGTTTTTTTTAAGCAATAAGGCATTTGAGAATTAATTGTGGATGTAGTCAGTCTGCAGCTCATTGTGCATAACAGCCTTTAGCCATACTATACTCTGAATATTACACAACCAATACAGTACAACCCTATGGTACAACCCATAGCAATAGTAGGCTATCCTTACAGAGGTTTTACACATATATAGTGTTAGGTGTTACAAGTATATATACATATTTGTATCTTGCACTAATGATACATATGAACAATAGTGTGTTACTTTCCCCTACTCTGACAGTACCATTTAAGCACTTTTTAACATTAGGTTGCAGTTGACAGCGCCTCGTCACAACACTAACACTGATGCTGGCGCCCTCTAGTGTTCCTAACCACATGCTAAGCGCCGAGGGACAGAACAAATAGGTAGTCACTTGTCAACATTTGAAGTGGATCAAAAAAGTTCATCAAAGTTGTCCTAAGACAAGAACGGGTATTGTTCAAAATTCACGTATAACTGATGGAAGGTTTCGATCCACTTTAAATGTTGACTACTGTGTGTGTGTGGCTATATGGTCTCCAGCGCAGATGCAATGCATCAGTGTTGTTTACAGAACCAGCTTAGACGAGATAAAGCACCTAAGCTACTGCAAGTCTGTAGAGCCTTTGCCCTCAATCTATTTAGGAGATGTTCGTGGGATGTACTAATTTACTTTAACCTATTTTATCGTTTAACAAATCGCGTATATGCATAGGCTATGTGTAAAATTACAATCTTATTGTACATTATAGATATCTAAATACCCTAATACTTTTTTATTTATTATTTTTTTGTCATGAATATATTTTTTCTTTTCTATGATCACCTGTTTACAATGTTTTAGCAAATAATAAAATAAAACACATTGGGATAAAAATAAAATAAACTCCACAGGTTGAAGAAATTTCGGCGTAATGAATCGCGAGCTTCAAGTACAAGGACAATAATAAAACATTTTTAAACAATTCACACTCCCCCTTTTTTCATCTCAGTTTATGCCACTTTATAGTTTGGCCTGCTAAATTGGGGACGCTTAGTATTCTGCAATATTATTGATTTGGCGGCACTGACACTATTGTATGAGAACTGAACTGGATGACATCACTGTTTTCTCCAGAGCTGCTTTATAGTTGAAATGAACTTATTCCATAATTGATGGACTTCATTGAATCAGTTACTGAACCAATTTAAATCAAAACTGAACTTATTTCAGCTGAATAATGGGTTAACTTTTGTCTTTAGAGCTGCTTTACTTGAACTCTGTTTGCAACTTTGCATAATGTTCCTGTTTATCACGTTAAAGCTGCTTTGAAAAAAAAAATCTGTAGCTAAAGGTGACTTTACCCACAGAAAATACTAGATTCTGTAGTTAAAACACTGAATAACAATAAATGTCTCCCTTTTAAAACAGCAGTAGTCATTTATCGGACTACATACACACAGTACGTACATATATTCAAAATTACGCTAAAAACAACATTTTTTATGAGTCCAATGGCTCAAGATTGAACTACTATAAGACTAAAAAAGTGACATTTGTTACAGAAGAATTGGCTAAAATTATTCTAATATATGTAATTAAAATGATCAAGCAAATACTGAGGAAAATTGGGCTAGTTCAAGCTTGCAATCAAGCAGCATTTCATGTTAGTGTTTTCTAATGAAAACATCAACTGTTTCATTGTTAATTAACCTATTCTAATCTTTTAGTAAAACAACCTCATAAAAGATTTAAAGATGCATCCCAGATCAATAAAAAATACTAACAAGACAGGTGAATAGCTCAGAACCTTTATTCAGAGGGCAACAAGAGTAAAATATAAAATTTATGGGCTGTTTCTCCTTTGTCAGTCGACAAATGAATTTCCAAACCATTGTACGGGAGAGCATTCCCTAGAGGAAAGGACTTGAGTGGTTTGCGAAGCCCTCAAGATGTCTGAATGGATGAAACCCCCACAGTTCACCCTCCTCCGCCAACAGTGCTCTAGTTCTCATCGCAATGTCTTTAAGTTTTCCTCAATGCTTTTCCTTTTAATTTTTTGCTACATCTCTGCAGTTTTTAAAAAGTAAACAAACAAAAGTCCTTCAAAAAAATAAAATGGAGCGACCACATCTCATGTTCGGCTTCTTAACATTTACAGTATATATAAATACTTACATAAATATGTTACATGGAAAAACCTAATTCAGAGAAGGAAAAAACAAAAATGGGAAAAAAAGCAGAGGAGAACCTTGGAGGAGGGGGATGGGGAGAACTGATACAGTGTGTGTGTGCATTTCATGTTAGAGTCAGGACAGTGCGGACACAGATTTGGGCATATAGATCAGTAACAGTATAAAGGAGCACTCAGTTGGCCCAGTAAGGAGAGCTGCTGTAGTTGGACTTGCCCTGACTCTTCTGCATGCTGTTGGACTGACTGCGTTGCCCCTGCAGAAGACCAAAAAAAATAAATAAATAAATAACATTACCACTTGAAATCATACTTGATATGCACATTGCAAACGATCAAGATGATCCAAACTTTAATGGAAAAACTTGTACACAATCTTCTAACATGCCCTCTCTATTCTGATTGATAGTTTATAACTTTTAGCCAGTAAATTGTAAAAAAAAAAAAAAAAAAGAGAGGTACACGTGTTTTTTTTTGCCGTGAAATCTTTCGGCAAGGCAAGTTTATTTATATAGCACATTTCATACACTATAGCAATTCAAACGTTGACAAATTAAATGATTTTTATAAAGTAAACATAACTCTTATACTGACTGGACTGAAGATTACTAGACTGAAGCAACTTCGGTTTGCTTGCATTTTAACTAGGGCTGACAGTTAAAGACGTTAAACGCAAACCCATTTTAACAGAATTAATTTGTCTTTTTGGCCTAGCAAACTTTGTATTTTTCACATGCTTTTGCAACAGGACGCAGCATGTGCTGCGCTATGAAACCCATTCATTCTTAAATGGCTTGTGTCGCACGTTTTGTTGCTTCGTCGACCAAAGCGCAGAGTGGATCTAGCTAGACCGGAAACAAAACAGGCACGCCGTACACACTTGTTTGGGCTTGTGAGCCGGCCAAATAGTTTGTTAACGTTACGTTTTGAGTAGAGGTCGACCAATTGATCGGTTCGGACAATTAATCTGCCGATTTTTGGCATTTTTTAACATAATCGGCATCGGCCAATATCCCAGTATATCAAGCCGATCATTAGGCAGGCGCATCTGTGGGCAGCCTGTTGTTGTTGTGGAACACATTTGACGCGCGCTGCCGCTAGAGTCATTTTCCAGCCGAGTGAACAGCAGACCTCATCCAGTGCCTAAGGAACTAACTAATGGCAATTATTCAGTTCGTATAACGTATAACTCCTTTATATTTAATTAAAAACTTTTGATATGTTACTGACAACTTCGAGAAAAACCTGAATAAGTGACCAGACATTCGGCTACTTTGGATCATTGTTGAAGTTGCATTATCACAGAGGAGTTGCCATCACGTCACAATAAATAAGCAATAATTTTGCTATTACAGACTGAATCCGAGACTTTTATTTGTTCTGTTTGTGTGTCTTATATTTGAGAGGGTTGTCACTCAATGCAGAGAAATAAGTAATAAAAAAGAGACCAACGCACTATAGGCTAGTGACAGGCTGGCTTTGCTTTGCTAGCAGGTAGCTACAGACAGACCCGGTGCTAATACAGCACTGGAACCTTAACCACAGTTATCTTCCGCAACGAATATCAACACGGATTTCTGTGCTTCAGTTTGGTGCTACTGTTATGCCAGTGCTTCTCTCGGATGCTCAGAAAACGGACGTTAGAATAACAGAAACATCGCTTTACATACTGTTAGCAGTGTTGGGAAAGTTCGCTTTAGTTCAAAGTTCAGTTCACACATTTTAAAATGAACTAGTTCATTCGTAGTTCTTTTTCCATATGTTGCGAGCTTTTTTTATTATTATTATTGCCACAGCCTATATACAAACACAGACAACAATTATTTTATCGACGGGCAAAGTTTGCACATTAATGTAAGATTTTAGATACTGGTGGCTGGTGTTGCCAGATTGGGTGTTTTTTTTCCCGCTACATATTAAGGCCTGTTTACATGTGTTTTAGCCGGGTTTTCGCCTGGAGGGCTCTATAGAAATCTGGCACCCTATTGTACAAAGTTAAACTGACCGAGAGCGCGCGTTCACAGACACCAGAATGAACTAGGTAACGTTCATCAGTAGGGTGGGACGATACAGGTACCTCACGATTCAATTCTGTGGCGATATGTGGTCCACGATATGAAAATATCACGATTCGCGATATCTACGATATTCAATATATTGGAAGAAATTTAATCAACGATATATCACGATATATGAGACTGAAAAGAAAAAGATGGAATAAGGAAATAAGGAAATTAAGCATTTATTAATGCTAACATTTCCAACATTGTGTCTTAGACTTAGGGCCCTATAAAATCCATTTTATTTTTTCCCAAATTCCATTTTAATATTTGGGAATTAGTTTTATTTATTTTTTTTACCCTTGCTGTTATTTTAGTCGTAAAAAGAGTGTGCTTTTTAAAGTTAATGATTAAAATGTATTAAAAAATACAAATAAATTAGGAATGACCTTAAATTTGAGGTAATATAGACATTTAAGTTACTCCGTAGCTTTGCAGGACAAATACTGCATGATGCAACATAACACTGCACTCTTCAAGTAACAACAAAATATGGTTATGAGCTTTAAACGGTCCATTAATATAAATTATATTAGTTTATATAAGTTTAAATAAAGTCACACTCTGTTGCTCACGGAGTTCGCTTCGCTTTTGTCCAGTCCGGCACCTCATAGACAGACGCGGTGTGCACTTCGTGTGTGTGTGTGTGTGTGTGTGTGTGAGAGAGAGAGAGACGCGTGAGTGAGAGAGAGACGGAGGCAGAGCGGGGAAATACAACTGAACGAATACGCTGCGTGTTTTTAATAGTGTTAAACCGAAACGCAGTATGTGGCGGCGAATTAGTCTACTGTATGTGTGGGACATGCAAACTGCTCGGCACTGACGGCTTATAGCGTAGAGTTTCTTAACTTTTTGCCGACGAAAGCAGAGCCCTGGAGAGCCGCTTCGCCATGCTTTCATTGTTTTGATTTCATCATTGTAGCTGAAATGACAGGTTGCTGGGTTTGTGTCGCCCAGATTTCCTTCCCCTGGTCTGCATTTTCACCAGACATGCGTTCTTCTCCCACACAAAAACAGAATTTCAAAACAAATGTGTAAAATTCCACGAAATTCTGCGTAAACACTAGATTACGTGTTAATTGGCCAAATCCATCCACGACTTCGTGATCGCGGAAATCATAGGGCCTTAGTGTCTCCACACTTTAGAGTGGAACTCAGCGCGTGGGTCTTTAATTCGGCTTTAATTCGCTTCTCGTGTTGTTAGTTAACTTGTGTTCATCACCGCCCGCTGTTTGCACCACTTTACCCCTATTTACTCGAACAGCGCCCCTCGCAAACAGAATGGTAGATATTGGGTAGTGACAGGGACACTGACAACGGGTAAATTAATCATTTCGTGTTGTAATAAAATATCGATATTGGGCGTTAGTGTATCGATTATTGCCACAGAGAGCACAACAATATATCGCAATATCGATTTTTTTCCCACCCCTATTCATCAGCCAGTAATACAGTACATTCCGTTCACATTCAGGAAATACATGTTTTTTGAAAAGGGTAAAATGTTTTTGTTGAGAAAGTTTGTCTGTTAAGTAATTATCATTTCTTTCACATTTTATCTTTCAAATACAGGTTAAAAACCAAGCAAAATTGGCCAAATATCGGCCAAAATGAATCGGCAGCATTAATCGGCCATCGGCCGATCCAGATTTCAAAAGATCGGTATCAGCGTGAAAAAAAAAACATATCGCCCGACCTCTAGTTTTGAGACTATAACGAGCGCGAGATGCCGAAATGGATGCAGATATGTATATGCATTTATAAGTAGTCTGTTATACTTGTATAAAAATCTCACTGATTTTTACAAGCTGCGAGAATTATCTCACTTTTTGGCCACATAAATACCAGCAACAGCACCAGATTGCATGTTTTTGCTCAGTTTGTGCCTCTGACTTAGAGAGAATATAATGCTCCTACTCAAGGAAAAGCACCCGCTTTATTCATACTATAAGAACCATAAAAGTCTGGTGTATCAACATAAAAAAATGGGTCAAAAGATTCTATAACAAAAACAATTTGGACTATTACTTCATAGCTAAGGAAGTTAAGACACATACCACAGATAAAACCTTAAACATTATTTACATTTCCACATCAGAGTTTTTTTGGAAGCACGTTTAGATGTGATGTACCTGTGTGTCTTGAGCCATGTGGTGGTGCAGTAACTGTGAGGGGGGCTGCTGATGGGGCAGTATATGAAGGAAGGGTGCGGGGGCATATCCAGGGGCACCTGTGGGGTTCAACGGCCGAGTTCCTCCCAGAGCCGAGGGCAGGCTGAATGCAGGGCCGGCCGCTGTAGGGAAACCCTGCTTGTCAAACGCCTAGAGGGGTCAGAGAAAAGAGATGAATGGCTTTGAAAGGACTCTGTTTTTCAAGTAAAAAATAAATAACACATTAAAATGTTATTCAACGTTAAAATAAATAAAATGCAAGAAGACGATATCCAGGTCAGATACAGAATAATGATCGAAACATACGAGTAAATCGAGTCCACTAACAACCCTTGACTGTTTTTTTCAAATGTTTATAAACCAGAGTTGGTCATAAGCTGGCATTTCACTGTCTGTGACTTCTGGAAAAGGCTGTCGCAATACATGTCCAAGTACTGATTAACTTTCAGTGTGATCGTAATGCCGCCACAAATATGAGTGTCTCCAATGATTCAATAAAATGACTTGACTTGCTGATTGCGACACCCAAACTGAAATCCAATATTCAAACATTTGTGCTTAGTTTATTTTTCTCCGGTTTTCCCGTTAAAAGGTGCAGCAAGCGATTTCTGAGAAACCCCTCCTCCCTTCATTGTTCCACCCCAATGTAATGAACATGCAATGCAACACAGGCAATCACCAACAGCTGGCGCATCACACATCTCATGCAAGTTAAGGATGAATCAACAGGTTCTGAACCTCACGTGAAGTAGTCAGCCAATCATAAGCAAGGTCATTTACAGACAGAGGTTTTAAAGATAAAGCATTAAAAAAAACGTTTAATACATATTAGCGTTAGAGCGGATGCGACATTTGTACCTTGAATGTGCAAGGCCTCCTGTGTCAGTGTCAAGTTATAATAATAATAATATGTTACATTTATATAGCGCTTTTTCTGGGACCTCAAAGTGCTTCACATATGGAAGGGGGGAATCTGGCCAGGATGCCAGGGTTACACTCTACTCTTTTTCGAAGGACATCCTGGAATTTTTAATGACCACGGAGAGTCAAGACCTCATCTGAAGGACAGGGCTTTTTGACAGTATAGCGTCCCAGTCACTATACTAGGGCGTTAGGACCCTGACAGACCACAGGGTGAGCGCCCCCTACTGGCCTCACTAAGCAACCTCTTCCAGCAGTAACCTGGTTTTCTCAGGAGGTCTCCTATCCAGGAACTGACCAGGCTCAGCCCTGCTTGGCTTCAGTGGGCAACCAGTCTTGGCTACAGGATGATATGGCTGCTGGTGAATGGTTGTACAAGAACCGCCCATTACACTGCTAAATGTTGCAAACTGCTATTTGTTTTTTTAATTCATTTTAAAAATCACAGAGACACTGATTTGTAGCACTAGTTACCATTTACTGCACTGTTAGCAGATAATGAATTAGAAGTCTTGTACTTTCACAGGAAATGGCTTATTCCCACATTGAAAAATAAGGTGGATACAAAGAGACACAGAGGGTTGAAAATGGTCATTGAAAACTTAAATGACTCTTTTGGTGAAGAAGCCTAACACCAGTATGTCAAAGTAAATAAAGTTATTCAGGTGTTTTCCCAAGCAGAAATGTGAACCTCACCTGAGTCTTGCCGTACACTGTTCCAGTGAGGTCTGAACTCGCAGATCCAGACAGTCCTGGTGCTAAAAAAAATGTTTGAAATATGTGAATGAAAACATCATATGACCATTTATTCAATACATGTGCAAGCAGTTTGTTACAGTATGTTTAGTAAGATTTATAGTGCTGCAGTGCTTTTTTTAAAGTCTACTTCAGGCTACATGATTTTAAGCCAGATTTAAGCCCGATTTGCAAATCGTTGAGCTCTGTCGTGGAAAAATTATAATAGACAAAGTCAATCATGTCACTAACCATAAAGTTCTGATTTTATATTATAATCAGTAGAAGTTAATCATATTACTAACGCTCTGATTTTGTATTTCTATCAGATATCATGATTTCAATATTCCTCTCATGTGATACAATCTATCATGCTTCCTACTTCTCTGTCTGAAGACGACTAAAACTTTCCATTTCTAATTCTAACAATAAAACATAATGAGACTTACTTCCTTTATTTCAGGATGTAGCCATCAGGCGAACTTTCCACATGAACTAACCATCTAACAAATATATGACCCAATATAACCTTGGTCAGGCTGAATCTTGCCTTAAACATATGCTGATGTTACTAACAAAGGAGGGGGGCTTGTTTTAACCAATGTGACAAATCATGTGGGTAGAGCGTGACAATGATTTTTGATTAGTGATGATGATTCTATTTTGATGTGTCTGGCTTTGCACTATAAAGTCTGTTGTATTTTCTGATTGTGTTGAGACTTCTCTGAGTACTGCTCGAGAGGACTCCCAGCTGAAATAAAGAGCCATCTAAGGGACATTTACTGAAATCTGTCTGTCATTTAAGCTGCGCAGCAAGGTTAGTTAGTAGAACAAGACATTTGAGCAAAACACTAGAGACCTTACTACTAAGTGATAGTGTGGGACAAGAACACTAGAGACCTTACTACTAAGTGATAGTGTGAGACAAGAACACTAGAGACCTTATTACTAAGTGATAGTGTTCAACAAGGGACGAGACGTCGTCCGACTCTTTGTGAGACTCTTAGGCTGGGTTAGATTGAGTCAACCAGCGCGTTCAGAGGTAACTCGACTGAGTATAATATTTTCGGGTGTCAGGGACACCAGGCCCACTAAGTCAGGGGCGTTAGAGAAAATCCATCACATTTTGACGAGCGAGCCAGGAGCCCAAGGATTGGTCCCTCCATCGGCGAAGGACGTTCGAAAAAACGGACAAAAAGATATAAGTTCTGAAGAAAAAGGGAACTTGTATCTCTAATTATTATTTTGATTTCAAAAATCCTGCCAACTTGCAGCAGCAGATTCAACGCCGAAGGAGGGACCACATCTTAGACGGGCAGCAGAGAAAAGAACCTAAGGTAGGACACACAGACTTCAGTTTATGTTTTCCTTTTTGATGTGTAAAGTAAAACATTTTTTGTGCGTATGAAATTTTTTTTTTAGAATAATCATTTGGAACGTGTCTTTTAGTTGTTCTATGTTGTTTTGTTGTCTGTTGAAATAATTTGGAACGTGTGTTTTAGTTTTTTTTTCTATGTTGTTTTTTGTGTCTTGTCTTGTATTGTTGGGTGTTGAAATTGAAATTAGCCATATTTGTAAAATCTAAAAGGGGGATTTTAGTATTTTGAAATTTGATTGAAAAAAAAAAAAAAGAAAAAAACTGGCTGCACTGGATGCACCTAGATTTAAACGCAGTATCCCATTATCCTATGGAGAAGACGAAAGACAATTAAATTTGCCACAACGATATAGTTTCTATTTGACAAGATATACGTATTTGCAACGACGCATAGGTTTGAGATTAAGTGGCCAGATAGAACAAATATTTGAGGAAGATCCTGCAGTGTTGGGGATTGGATGCACGAGAGCGTGGCATCAATCTCAACCAGAACCAGAGTTGTTAGTTGGGCAAACATCTCTATATTTAATTACCAGGCCTAATTTAAGACCTTACATAGACAGAGCAACAGGTGAATTAGGATTAATTCCTATTGCAAAAAAACTAAGGTATCCACAAATTTGGGCTTGGAGATACACATCTAACATATACCCAGTAAACTGAATTTATAGGATTGTTTCCTTGTGTTTGTAAATTGCTTCTCTTTTTCTATTTTATTTCGTTTTACAGTCTGAAATTGAAGCCTTTTTTGCAACGAAAAACTTGCTTTCCTTGTGTAGAAAATAGTTTTCTCTTTTCCCATTTTATTTTTTATTGTATTTTTGCTTTCTGCAATTGAAGAACTGCTTCTAACAAAAGATGGGGAATTGTTGTGATAAGGGAAAAACTGAAAAAACTGAAATTCAGGGTGCGTTTAAAGAGTTGATCAGGAAGTGGAAATTGGGAGATGAGCAAATCGCTCAAATCAAACTGTGGTCAAAATTAACAAAGGGGCAGTTTGCTGATTGTGGGACTTTGAGTGTGTCAGTTTTAGGAGAGACACGACGTCTCCTTGAAAATTTGCCCCCAAGGAAACGGAAGAGGATTGACTGGACACTTTTCCGAAGATGGGAACGAGAGGCTGAGGCACGCTATGAAAGCCAAAGAGAAGGTGAGCGAGCTGCAGATTCTCTGATTGCTTTGCAGACAAAAAAGAGGAAGCAGGAATTGGATGATATTCGGCCGCCGCCCGTGTCAAGGCCCCCTCCCTACAGAGCAGATGCTGCAAAAGTTGAAGAAGGGGAAGTTCGCCACACGTTAAGAGATGGCGACTCTGCAGAACGACTCCAAGAGAAAGAGGAAGTTGAAGCGGAGGATGAGAGTTTGGATGAGGCTGGCCTTTCCCATCAAACCTGATTGGGCAGCTATCACCAACACAAAGCAATTGAAAGGTGAGACGGTCTCTGCTTATCTTGCACGACTAAAGACTGTTGTTGATGAATGTGCAGGGCTTCCAGAAGGAACGGATAATTCCAGTGTCCTGAAACATCACTTTGTCAACGGCCTCCTTCCAAGCATTCAGGGAGCTGTGCGACTGACCTGCATTGCGTGGGAGGCACAGGATCTTGAAGTGGTGATGCAACACGCGAAGCACGCTGAACAGAATGACGAGAAAAAGAACACAGAGAAAGAGAATAAGTTGCAGACTGCTCAGTACATGTTCTACCAAGCTCAATCCAGCAACCAACGGCCAAGAGGTGAAAGGTGGGATCAAAGGCAAGAAAAGGAGGCCAGGACAAGAATTGCGGACAGGTGCAGAAACTGCGGACAGAGTGGGCACTGGGCTAGAGACTGTCCCCAACGACAACAACGTCACCCCCAACAGCGCTACCCTCAGCAATACCAGCAGAGCTACCCTCAGCAAAGAAAGCAGAACTACAGAGAGCAGAGAGCTTCCTCATATCAGCCCCCACCACCAGCGCCTTACAGAACTGCATGACATAAAGAGAAGGAGACTCAGACAGCCACTCAACTGAGAAAAGAGACAGACTCGAATCAAACACAACTGCTACAACTGACAAAAGACCCAAACTCAAACCCCATGATGACAATTACTATACAAGGACTTCCAGTTTCCCTTCTTATCGATACCGGGGCGATTTTTTCAACTATCACGACTGAGACTGCATCCAGGTTTGACAAATTGCCAATTTCTGATCAAACTCGTACAATATATGGTATTTCAGGTTTACCACAAATTGATAAACTCTCAGAACCATTGATAGTGATAGACGGAAATAAAACATGTACACACTCATTTTTAATTTCTGAATCATGCCCTTTGAATTTATTAGGTAGAGATTTAATGGCTAAATTAGAAATGACAATTGATGTTTCATGTGAAGGAATAACAGTAACTCCAAAGAATGGAAATTTTGCACAAATGTTGCCAGATTGGTATTATAACTGGGCTATAACTCCTGCATTTGACCCATATTCAGAGTATGAGTTTTTACCAGCAGACTATGAGAAGCCACCTCATTTCCATTGTACCTCGTGGTATGTGGGCCCTGAGAGGGACAGTGAGTATGAGGAAAAATGGTTAAGTGAGCAGATGGGTGAGGAATTAGCTCTTGAATACCTTTTAATATCACAACAATTCTCTGCATTTACTGTAAAATTAACAAACTCTCAATCTGTTTTCTTTCAACAGTTGCAAGTCCAACCTCATGTCTCAGTGGGAAAAAAGGGAAGCTCTTGGGCGGAAGTAGGAGAGTGGCTCACAGAGCAGGTGGAGTCAGGAGGTTGGACTTGGAATGGTCAGGGGTACTATCAAAACGACGCAGGGGTAAGAGCATATCCAGCAATGCAAATGGTAATAGTTCACAGGTTGTGCAGTGAGGAGAGAAAATTTATTCCTGATAAGATTGATAATGATTTTGATTTATTATCAGGAATTCCAGAAACCCTTTGGGCTAAAGATAAATTTGACATTGGAAAAATGAAAAATGCAATGCCTCTTGTTATCACACCAAAAGCACAATATAGGCCGTTTAGGCCTCAATACCCTCTCAGCAAAGAAGCTATAGAAGGAATTTCGAAAGTACACGCTGCGTTGGTTGAAAAGGGTGCTATTGTGCCCTGTCAAAATTCACCCATAAATTCACCTATACTTCCTGTGCGGAAGGCATCAGGTGATTGGCGTTTTGTGCTGGATTTAAGACAGGTGAATGAGGCCATTCAACCGCGCTCCCCGATTGTGCCTAGCCCATCCACAATTCTATCGGAAATACCAAACAACGCTACCCATTTTACTGTGATAGATTTGGCAAATGCATTTTTCTCAATTCCAGTACATCCAGATAGTCAATATTGGTTGGCGTTTACATTCAAAAATAAACGCTGGACCTGGACTGTAATGCCGCAGGGCTATACAGAGTCTCCAACTGTGTTTACAGAAGAACTTTCTAGAAATTTGGAGAGTTTCGTCCCACCAAAGGGGAGTACATTAATTCAATATGTCGATGATCTATTAATCTGTTCTCCAGACAAAGCCTCCTGTGAATGTGATACACGTGCATTGTTGAATTTTTTGTCACAGAATGGACACAAGGTGTCTAAAAATAAGCTGCAGTTAGTCAAAGAGGAAGTGAGATATCTGGGCCACCTAATCTCAGCAAATGGCAGAGCTTTAGGCCTAGACCGAATTGAGGCGATCCGAAAAATTCCGAAACCAATTACGAAATCGCAAATGATGTCATTTCTAGGAATAACGGGATATTGTAGACCATGGATCCAAGATTATGCTGAAATTTCAAATCCTCTCCTCATTGCAGCACATGAGGTTCAGAAAATGACTGATCCAGTAACCTGGACAGAGGAACGTAAAATAGCATTTGAAAAACTAAAGTTGTCACTTGCTACTGCACCTAGCCTAGGGTTAGCTGATTATACAAAAATTTTCGAATTATTTGTATCTGAAAAAAAAGGGTTTATGTCTGCTGTTCTAACACAACCTCATGGCGATCGTCGCGTCCAGTAGCATACTATTCGAAACGATTGGACACTGTTGCACAAGGAATGCCACAGTGCCTACGATCCATAGCCTCTGCAGTCGAAGCAGTGTTGGCATGTTCAGATTTGGTGGCTTTCCATCAACTAATAGTGCATGTTCCTCACGCAGTACACGCTCTGTTAGTGCAGTCAAGGACAGCTCACCTCAGTGCTGCCCGATCACTGCACTGGCAGAACGTCCTACTCACAATGTCAAATGTCACATTAAAAAGATGCACTGTGTTGAACCCGTCTACACTGCTACCGACTGACGAAGACGGGGAACCCCATGATTGTACTCAGGTGGTAGAAATAGTGACAAAACCGCGACTCGATTTACTAGACACACCATTGCCAAATCCTGAATTGGTTTATTATGTGGATGGATCGTGTCTCCGAAATCCACATACAGGATTGCTTTCAACTGCATATGCAATTTGCACAAAATTTGAGATCGTTGAGACCGAGTGTTTACCACAAAATCATTCAGCTCAAGCAGCAGAACTTGCAGCACTTGCACGTGCATGTGAACTGGCTAAGGGTCATTCGGTAACTATATATACTGACTCACGTTATGCGTTTGGTGTGTGTCATGACCATGGAGCAGTTTGGAAAAACCGGGGTTTTCTCACTGCTAATGGGAAACCGGTGGCACATTCAAAATTGATTGATAAATTACTCGAGAATTTATTAATGCCAAAAGAAATTGCTATTTGCAAATGCGCAGCACACATGAGGACAGACGATGAAGTATCAAAAGGTAACAATTTCGCTGACTCTGTAGCAAAAAACACAGCGCTGACAGGATGTAGACTGACTGACTTTATAGGTTTTGCATCCCTTTCTACCGATAGTACCCCAGTGCCACCATCATTAACTGAAATTCAAAGGCTGGGTACAAATCAGGAATTAAAGTACTGGTCAGTAAAGGGTGTAAAAAATGACGAAGGTGTCTGGATAGATACCAAAACCGACAAACCATTTTTACCCAAACAATTGTATCCTAATTTTGCAAATTGGGCCCACGGATTAGACCATGCCTCAAAAATGGCTATGAATGATCTGATAAGTACATCCTGGGTGGCTCCAGGATTTACATCAGTGGCAGAAAAATTTTGCCGAAATTGCCATATTTGCGCAGCGAATAATGTGGGAAGACAGAGTAAAAAAGCTATTTACTCTGCCCACCCCACACCTGACCTTCCTTTTCAGCATCTACAGATGGATTTCATTGAGTTAACACCATGTCAAGGGTATAAATATTGTCTTGTGATTGTTGACATGTTTTCAAAGTGGGTTGAGTGTTTCCCATGCAGAAAAGCTAATGCTGTGGCTGTAGCAAAAGCTCTGATAAGAGAGGTAATTCCCAGATGGGGGGTACCTGAAAAATTGTCTAGTGACAATGGAACTCATTTTGTAAATAAGGTAATAACTGAATTGGCAAAAGGACTTCAAATAAATTTGAGAAGACACTGCTCTTTCAGGCCACAATCAGGAGGAGCATGTGAGAGGTCAAATCAGACAATAAAGAACAAATTGTGTAAAGTTATGGCTGAGACTGAAATGACGTGGGTTCAGGCTCTGCCCATTGTTTTAATGGCCATAAGAGCCCGAAAAGGGACGAGGACAACCCTCAGCCCACATGAAATTCTTACAGGTCGGCCCATGCGAGTAGGAATTGAACCTCCTCCCCAGGAGGGTTTGGCGGGGGTAGACGAGCAAATGAGGAAATATATATTGTCACTAACCAAAACTATCAAAACAATTCATTCCCAGGTCAAAGCTGCTTTGCCGGTTCCAGGAACGGAGACACAGCACTGTTACGAGCCAGGACAGTGGGTCTGGATCAAGGATCACAGACGTAAGGCGTGGTACAACCCGAGGTGGCTGGGTCCGTATGAGATTATTCTAACAACGAATACAGCAATCAAAGTTTCCGAGCGTGACGCTTGGGTTCACGTGTCACACTGCAAGCCCCACCAACCGCCATCCAGAGGAAAGTAGAGGAAGAAAAACAAAAGGACGTGCTGGTAACGTGCCTCCTCTACCTACGAGGGAAAGACCTTGCTACTGCTCGCAAAGAGCAATCAAGGTGAACATGGAACGTTTCAGACGTCTGTGGGGCCGACGCGACGACCAGCACACCTGGGAACGAATGTGGTCTGACAAAGTGTTTAAATGTAGCATGTGTTATTATATCTGCAAGTGTGTTGATGTTGATTATATTGCTGTTTCTGTTTGAATTTCCTCCAGGATGTGACCAGGGTAGAAAGAAAAGGGAAGTTCTGCCTGTTCATCATGACTATTCATCCGACACAGAAAGAAATCACTATGAGATTAATTTGTTCTGGAAATATGCTAATTATGCAGCTAAAAAACTAGCACCCAACAAAGAGTGTGTGTAAAACTTGGAAAAGAATGTTGTACTTTCGTTCCAGCTTATGATAAGGATGGGAGTTCCATCCCGAAAGTGCTGGACGATATGACAAAGGTGCGGGATGATCTGTGGCAGGATGAGCAGGCAAAGAACAAACCAATAGGATGGGACTTAGATTGGATCGCTGATGCCTTCCGCAGTGCTTTTGGTAATATCTTCGGACCCATACTTAAGCTCTTGTTACCAGTAGTTGCTGCCCTGCTCATGGCAGTAATTATTATTGGGTGTTTGATCAAATGTATCCGAGCTTGTCTAGGAAGGTTTATCAGAAGCATTGTTTGGGGAGGTATTGGAAGTAGGAGAGATGAGGAAGAAGAAGAAGAAGAAGACTCTCACTATGAGCGGTTGCATCCGGCTGTCCATGGGCCATTGCCCCCGGTCAGCCTGAGGCGGTTGAGCCCGATTGAGCGAGCAGAAGTCCAATACCGTAATTTTGCTATTGCACGGGGTCTGCCAAATGCAGTTGTGGCAAATCAGCCTGATAGTGAATCAGTAATTTGATAATTTTCCAAAATCAATAATGTGATGTACTAACCAAATCAGATTTTAATGGTCATAGAAATTTATGACCAGAGGGTGGAAATGTCGTGGAAAAATTATAATAGACAAAGTCAATCATGTCACTAACCATAAAGTTCTGATTTTATATTATAATCAGTAGAAGTTAATCATATTACTAACGCTCTGATTTTGTATTTCTATCAGATATCATGATTTCAATATTCCTCTCATGTGATACAATCTATCATGCTTCCTACTTCTCTGTCTGAAGACGACTAAAACTTTCCATTTCTAATTCTAACAATAAAACATAATGAGACTTACTTCCTTTATTTCAGGATGTAGCCATCAGGCGAACTTTCCACATGAACTAACCATCTAACAAATATATGACCCAATATAACCTTGGTCAGGCTGAATCTTGCCTTAAACATATGCTGATGTTACTAACAAAGGAGGGGGGCTTGTTTTAACCAATGTGACAAATCATGTGGGTAGAGCGTGACAATGATTTTTGATTAGTGATGATGATTCTATTTTGATGTGTCTGGCTTTGCACTATAAAGTCTGTTGTATTTTCTGATTGTGTTGAGACTTCTCTGAGTACTGCTCGAGAGGACTCCCAGCTGAAATAAAGAGCCATCTAAGGGACATTTACTGAAATCTGTCTGTCATTTAAGCTGCGCAGCAAGGTTAGTTAGTAGAACAAGACATTTGAGCAAAACACTAGAGACCTTACTACTAAGTGATAGTGTGGGACAAGAACACTAGAGACCTTACTACTAAGTGATAGTGTGAGACAAGAACACTAGAGACCTTATTACTAAGTGATAGTGTTCAACAAGGGACGGGACGTCGTCCAGACTCTTTGTGAGACTCTTAGGCTGGGTTAGATTGAGTCAACCAGCGCGTTCAGAGGTAACTCGACTGAGTATAATATTTCGGGTGTCAGGGACACCAGGCTAAGTCAGGGGCGTTCAGAGAAATCCATCACAGCTCGCTTAACAAGTTAACAAGTCAACTATAATGATAACGGGTTAAATCAGGATAAGACATTGGGACATTACGCTTATTGTCATATTAAATATCGCAACATACATTTAACGTTCAGTTCAGGGCTTTTGAATTTGAGATTAGATTAAGTGAAATTTATAATATTTATATAGATCCATTTTACACAAGTATATTAAATAAAAGAATGGTAATTTGTGTTCTTTACAGAAGAATATTATGGCATCAAACCAACATTGTGAGAGTAAGATCTACCTTTTCCCACGCTGTTGCTGACTCCTTTAGCCTGGGAGCTTCCTCCATATCCTCCTTTCCCATAATCTCCAGCATGAGCCTGGGACAACTCATCAAAAGCTTAGGAGAAAATAAAGAGATTTCAAAACAAGTGCATTTTCCAGCCAACATTAACATTGACAATTAAAGGCCCTCCTGGAATGACACAAAATTACTTTTATACATACATTAAAAAAAAGCATAAAAATTGGTACTTTTGAGAAATGTTTATTTGCAAGTTTATCGTCACATTTTATATATTTTGCCCCCAAAAAACTACAGAGCTTTGATCATAACACTAAGCATTTCAATATCTTGCCAAGACATTATTTGAAGATATAGACAACTAATATTTATATGCATTTTATGCAAGTAGTCTACTTTATGGTTATCAGAATAAGTTGATAGTCAAAAAATAAGCTAGCTTACATGTCAACTAAATATCAGCAACTGCACCAAATTGCACACTTACGGTATGCTCAGTTTGGGGCATCAGAATAAAAATATGGAGTATGAACTCCATTATCTTCTATATAGGGCTGTCACAAACATTAATTTTGGTAGTATCGTTTGATTATTTTACGTGAACAATAGCCTTTAAAATTGCTTAAAATACATAATTCAAATATATCAGCCATAAAAACCTGATATCAAATATTAAATTCAACAAAAATCAGTAACCTTTAAATATAATTTTACATTTAGTCATGAGCAGGGCTTGACATTAACTTTTTAAATTTATGTTTCACTTGTCCATGCACAAAAGTCACTTGTCCGGGTAAAGATTAATCATTTTATCTAGGGCTGCATGATTTGGGGAAAATGTCATATTGCGATTATTGAGGTCAATATTGCGGTTGTAATATGCGATTGCGATATAATAAACAAATGGTTTCATGAGTCAACTTGTTTGGTTCTAAAACAAATGCACACACATATTAGTGATAATTCTGAAATTAGCAATAACAACTAAATGATTGATAACACCTATAATGATCAATAAGCCATTGATGTCTGGATACAAATTAACTGTCTAACAGGTAGGACATATATAGAAATTGAAAAAAGTTATCAAACAGTCTGTGCTGCATAAATTATAAATTATATATAGACTACTACTTATTGAAGCTACACAAGTTCTTTAGTCAAGAGCAATGAGTAATTTTCTCTGTTCCCTTTGTTCTTTCATTAACTTTACTGACGGAACGCTTTATTGATAGCTGGCCCTTTAAGAGCAGCAGCTGTGGACAGAGACGCGGATCTCGCATGCACCTCATTCTCTCACGAGTCACAACTCTTTGTCCAAAATAAGACTGCTCTTATGTTATGAAGATACTCGACAAATGACATTTTGGCTTATTTGTGTGTTCGTTCAAGCGTGAAAGAGAACTTCTGGCGCGCGGTCTGTGCATGCGCATTATACTGGCGCACGTCTTTCTGTGGGTCACATGCAGGACATTCCAGTCACAGGCAGCGCGAAAAAATGTGTTCGTTTCAAATTAGTAAAATTAAATCTGTAAAATATACGTAACGAGTGGCACATAACGTAAAGTAACATGGCATTTTATTTTGTTTGAAATTTAACTTGTACGGTCGTACAACTAATTTTATCTTCTACTTGTCCTACAAAAAAAAAAAAAAAAAATCCACTTTAGCGGACAAGCGGACAAGCCTTAATGTCGAGCCCTGATGAGGTTCAATAAATATAAATAAAAAAGGTAAAATAAAAAAAAAAAAAATTATTTCATGTGCCAGGCTTAGCAGGGCTAAAATGACTAACACTTACTTGGGCCATATGTGTGCTGGCTGTATCCAGCCTGGTGCTGGTACTGGCTGGGACGGGCCCATGTTGTGTTGCTTTGTGGATGCTTGGGGCATGAAGACAGTGGGGCCGTACTGGAAGGCACTGGGCACTCCTGGCATCCCGGGGTAGTAGGGCAGGCTGGTGTAGCCATAACCTGGAGGCAGGGGGGGGTTGAGGAAGGCCTGGGTCTGTCCCTGCTGGGGTTGACCTGGGTTCTGCGGTCCTTGATTTTGAGGGGGAACAGCACTCTGTTGAGACTGTGAGGGTGGCACAGATGAGAGACTGTTGGCAGGGGCTGGGGAGTTTGAGTCGCTGCGGCCAAATTTGGTGGGTTCACCTGTATGAGCAAGACAGAGAAGATTTAGACTAACCAAGTATTGGAATGCAACTCCTCAGTCCTATCTAAAGTAGCATAAAACAATTACAACGATGTCTGCTTACCCGAGTAGGGATTGCTTGCTAATCCTCCATCTCTGCCAGCTAGCGCTGTCCCAGGGAAAGTCATGCCATAATAATCCTGCAGAGAAGAGACCGAAAAATGAATTTAATTCATCCCCGAGAAATAAAAATCTTAAAGGACGTCATCTAAAAATAACCATCATTTTACGATATTATTAAAAGGGGTCATGAGTAGACTTGCTGCTGCTTTTTTATAGAAATAAAAACCATTTAGTTCATGTGCTACAAATACTTAACTGATCCTGAGGGTCACTAATAAATCTCTTATGTTATACAATATGCGGTCAGTCCCTGTGCACAAAGTATGAGTGATCAAAATTTGAAAGTTACATGTAAAGCAAGTGTGCATTCAAAAGGAATTTCAATACCTCACATTATAGACCACAAATTATAGGACTAAATAGAGTATGGGGGATTTCAAATACAAAAGTGAAAAGAGAGCACTCATTCAAAATAACTTAAATACCCTAAATTTATACTACAACCACTACAAATAACAACAATGAAAATAAAGTACAAGTATGTGTCATATTGATGTATAAAACATTTTTAGCCAAATTGTGCAGCTCAACAAACAAGTACAGCAAACCTGGACCATTAAATAAAAATATTCCCCTAATATTGCAGCCCTACTTAAGTTTATTTTAGGGCAAACTTCTTTTAATGGATGAAAATGGAGCATTGAGTCAAGTGTTGACAGAAACAGTGGACTATAAAATTGTTACCATGGGCAGGCGGAACTGCATCATCTGTAGATCTTCATATCCATATATAGGCTTTAGGGATGAGAAAATACAGCAAGATCAGACACAGATCAATGCAATCAATGTGTTTCAGGCAAGAACACTTGACTTCAACAAAGATGAACATAATTGTACATATATTTTTGCTTCCATCTAATGCTGTGTTGACACCGGATGCAAATAGCGCGTCAAATTCGCACCTGGCGAAGTTTGACGCTTGACCACTTTGTGTTAATTCGGGGGTCAAGAGTGAAACTGACGCGCGAAAAAAAAGTTTGATGCGAAATGTCACGCGCGACAGAATCGAAATCCGTTGGCGGCCATTGTTTTTAAGTCAACAGAGCATTCATCAAGAGAGTTACTGCTCTGTATTTACTCTGGAGAGCAGAACAGCGGCGTGGGGATCATCGTCACCGTATATTTGTGTCCACCAGACCCTTCGGAGGTGAACCGTTTGGAGAGTTTCACCATTTGCTCGCTCCAGAAGCTGCGCTGGGTGACGGGCACTGTCAGTGGTACTTCCGCCCGTCACGCTTCCAGTTTGTTGACCTATTGTCCCGCATCGGAGCGAGGATCACCCTCGCCCTCATCCATCTAATCTCAGCGGTCATTTATTTTTGTTTTGATGATAGAGAGCCAGCCTTAAAAAGTTATTAACCCGTCCTGTGATTATTTTCTCTCACATCCAGACACGAACTTATGCACATGTATGTTGGTTGTCTTTACATCATAATACTATTTCATATCATCTAGATATGGAATGAATAACATTAAATACAAAATGAACATGTCTCGTATATAGAAATAAAGTTAGGTGATAAAATATTTGCTTTTTGTGCATAATCCCACCATGCATTTAGTCATATTAAAAAATAATTTATTGAAGCATCCAGACACTTCACCACGTGAGCAAGCAGCTAAGCTCTTGATTGGTTAACGCAGCGCGAATTGACACCATAGTTCAGATTTTTCAACTCGGGCGGCAGAATGCACAACTCGGGCAGACGCGTGAATGCACAAATAGCAGTAACTAAATCATTCACGCGTAACGCACGCGTTCCATTCGAGCGAACTTGACGCGAGAATGAGGCGTATTTGCGTCTTCCGTGCCGCGCTCTACGCATCATTCGCGCCGCAAGTTTTTTCTTACATGCATAACGCGTCTTTGCATTGACTTAACATTGAAATCATTCACGCCTGATGCGGCTATTTGAGTCCAGTGTGAACGTACCATTAGAGCAGATCAGCTATACACTAACCGGGTAAGCAGGAAGGAGGCCACCAGGACCCATGATATACTGACTGGCCAGCAGCGGCGGTATCCCTTGAGCCAGGTTAGGAGGTGCCTTACCTGAACATATTGAAAATATGGTGAAACACAAGATTCTGTTAAAACATACATTTTTTATATTACACCCACTACACAAACGATTTACAAACTGATGTGAAATGCTGATAAATTTTAGTTTATAGGTTTACTTTTTTTAAATAATAAAAAGTTGTCAACAGCAAATCAACCATAAAGATTCTGCCAACTCTGATCATATGCAGTGAACGTTTTTTATGACTGACTAGAGGTGTTGGAGGGTGTGACGGTGTTCTGCAGCGGAGCAGAACGGACAGCAGAGGGAGCGGGTGGGCCGTTCAGCCGTGATGTTCTGGTTTCCTGTGCTCAGGCCATTCATGTTGACCGAATGCGCTGGGCACAGAGCCAGAGTATGTGTTCAGGTTCACATTCACATCAGCGCCCATCTGGTTCTAAAGGAAACATTTCAATTCATTTAAAATTTATCTGAAACATTCACAACATAAAGCCCCTCAAATATCACAAATGCAGCACATTGCTGAAATCAGGACAAATAAGGGAGAGAAGCTCAGGTGAAAAGGGGAATAAAGTAAGGAAACTCAGAGGAAATGGGAGGAGTCACAAAAGAAACTTACGCTCAGAGAAGAGCTGGTGGCGCGCAGAAGATCCGAGAGAGGTAACGCTGCTCACGTGACTGAGAGAACAAGCAACCACAAGACCATAAGGAGAACCGATTTCCTCATAAATATTTAATAAAGCTGAAATTCTAATGATGTGATAGTACCTGCTAAGTGATGAAAGAGCTGTGCTGAGGGCAGGCGGTGCGGTTGAAGAGGAGGAAGATGACAAACCGTTCTCAGTGTGCAGGGCTGTGGATATGGGCTGAGGGGTGCTGGACGGAGCAGCTGTAGATATATCAGGACAAAAATGTCAATTGTGGCTAATTCTACAAATTCACATTGCAAAGAAAGAACAGGTAAAAATGGAAAATCTAATAGAGAAGTCAATTACCTTCCTGTGCAGTAGACGTCCTCATTTCACTGAATCCATTCTGTGTTGAAACAGATAAACAGATTCAGCTATACACTAAACTAACTTTTTGTTTGAATGCCGTTATACAAGAGAAAAAACAAAAAGGTATTATCATTAATAAATTACAAATAAAAAGGTTAATCATACCACAAGTGAAGTGTGGCATAAAGTATTAAACAGAATAGTGAAAAAAGAATTAAGCTCCACCCTCATTATGTTACAAACCTATGATTTCTTTCAGCAGAACATAAAATTATATTTAGATACATGTTGGCAAGCAAACAACTTCTAAAGATAAAATTCTTATCTTTCACAAAAAAATAAAATAAAAATCATACAGGCTTATAATCAAGTTTTGGGGAAAAATTTCAAAGTGCATTTAACAGATTTTTCTTCGTATGGATGACTTTGTTTGAGGTCACTTTGTCAGAATTTGGTTTGTTTAATTTGTATGATACAATTTCCTAAACCTAAATTCCATTCTGCAGAGAAACTGGGACTCAACATGTGGACTCAATTGGTTTGACCAATTAAACTCCATGACTTTAAGATGTTTTTGATGACTAGATAAGGACTTTGATCACACACACACAAGAAGATAAAGATATCTATAAAAGTAGGGCTGAACGATTATGGAAAATAATCTAATTGCGATTTTTTTAACCAATATTGCGATTGCGATTTAATATGCGATTTTAAAAAAAAAGTTCTTTACCTTCTGTATTAGTCGACAAAGACAAGCAATAAATCATTGTACAGTAGGGATGGGAATCTTTAGGTAGCTCATGATCCGATCAACTTTCTTTCTTATTAATTAATCTTAATAACACTTAAAATATGTATTTAATTACATGTGTAAAAACATACTTTAAAAAATAAATATATATATAAAAAACATTTAATTAAACCAATTACATGTTAAGAATTTTAAATAGGCAATATAAAATAATATAGCTTCAAAAAAATATAAAAGCTAGTAAATAAAGAGAAACAAAAAAGCATTACAAGCAATAAACAAAGAGTGGCCTCCTCTCAGTATTTAAAAGCAGGCTGTCTGAATGTTTTTTATTCAAGAACTGGAGTGATTTCCCCCTCAGTAGATACGATAAGCTCCATTCACACTAATGCACATAATCTCTTTTGAAATTGTAAATGTGGTTTGTCCTGTTGGTTTAAGATATAACTGACCGTGTTTACATTAATTTCGCGTCATAAAAGCATTTTGACATGCAAGTACATTTAACCAATGAGTCGCTCACAGCTGCATGCACGAGCGCTCTTCACAAACAGGCATGAAAACGGGTCAGGGGTGAAAAAGGTGAGAAGGATATTACCCCTCTAGGGGGGTTCCGGGGCATGCTCCCCGTAAGAAAAATTTAAATATTCCATAATTAAAGCCTCAATCTGATGCATTTTGAGATGCATTTTTTGCCAACCTGGGGAGAGCTGGAGAAACTTAACTTCAGCCATGAGTCAAAAATATTATGGCCTTATTTTAATAATATTTTTTTTTAAAAGATCGATACCGATCCGTTACCATCGCAGTAAAAAAAAATAAATAAATAATAATAATAATCTGTAGAATTTCTATAACTGTGTGTTGAACTGATAATCACTCTTTTGTGTGTTAAACACAGTCTACTTAATACAGACAACTTCAAGAAAAACAACAACAACAAAAATATGATCATAAACTATGACAAAAATTATATCATAAACTAGATTAGTGGGTAACTCAGTCAAATTTAGTCTAGAAAAACAATAATTATATAAAATCAGAACATTTAGTAAAAAAAAAATAGTGGGGAACAAATATGAGACAGTAACTGTAGCACTAAATCTGGTAAAACGTTGCACATTGATCTTTGTATTGTTGTAAAATGCATTCATGAAAAACAAGATAAAAATCAAAAAGATCAAATATTTTATAGTCTACTACAAAATTAAGAATATATATATATAGCACAAATGTATAGCACAGCTGTTTAATGAGGCAGCACCATATGCTAGATAGACAGAACAGAACCAAAAAATACTATTGATAATTTTTCATTGCGCAAAAGTATTATGATTTGATTATAAAAGACAATGTGCATCGCTAGCGCTGAATGATGCAGCTTGAGGCAACATGAGTCACAGCGCGCAGCTCTTCCATAGAGCTCTTCGAGTCCGCATTGACAAGTTCAAAGCACAAAGGAAATATATCGATGCATAGTGTATTATACAGTATCTATCTATGCAATAGTTTATTGAGCCTTTTCTTTTAACAGTTTTAAATTTCAGTTACTGTGCGCGTGAAGAACAATGATAGTGCTCTCCAGTGTTGTGATCTAGACACGCGGTAAAGGATGATAAACATGATTGAGGTACTACAGCAAGACAGTCAATGTATACGAAACCATAAAGCTTTATCTACAGATCGTCTATAGTATAATATAGTATTTATCTATAGTATAATAATATTAACATTTAATCATCTTGGAGAGAGATTCATCGTTGCTGAACAGACGCTCTGTGCTGTTTGAATGCTGATGACTGACGACGCGCTGTGCTGTTTGAATGGAGAAGGACTGAGGAGTCGACGCGCTGTTTGTTTGAACTGAATTGAGAATTACTGTCAGCCGCAGCGGAGGAAACGTTTACGCGAACTTGAATTTAATGACTTAGATATTAATTCCTACCTCACATTATACTACAGTACGGCTTCATTTACATTATACCCCCCCCCCTCCCTCAAAACATTTGCTCATCGAAACTACACGATTCACGTAGGTCACCTATTTTGGTTTAAAACGGCGAATTTCGCCGTAAGGTGAGTGATTTTCATGTCTGCACAAAGCACGCGTTACTTCACAAAGCACAAGCGTTAGCACCCTCTGGGAAGCATTTGTAAGGAAAATTCCCGCGGAGAGAACGCGCACTGCAAGAGTAACGTTATAACACCAAGCAAAGCGGCAAAACCTGTTCAATGAAGCCCCGAATGTCCTTGTAATTCGGTTCAATCCCAAAATTTATGAAACAACGTTACTATGTTTCGGAAGGTTCGAGCGGTGTCGTGTGTGTGTGAGTGAGGAAGAGAGAGAGCGAAAGAGAGAGAGAATAGAAGCAAGCAGAACACGGTTCGTTTCTAAAGCACGCGCAGCGTCATCACGCGATCTGTGTTTAAAAACTAAGCTCAGATTAAATTCTGAAATTCTCTGAATCGATCCAGGATTGTTGGGGAGAGAATAAATAACACAATATCACATACATTAAAAATAAACTGTTCTTTTCTGAACACCAGACCGCGTAGCGTGGCAAGTTGATGCTTGATCTTGCAGATTGCTTTTATCTTGCGAGTCACGTGACCAGTGTAATCGCAGCTCTTGCAATTACAAAAATCGCGTTTCATCATATCGCGAATTTATCGCAAATGCAATTAATCGTTCAGCCCTATATAAAAGATTATAAGAACCCTGTATATAATCAATCCAGCGCTGGAATCTGGATAATTCAGTGCAAGCCATCTGAATTAAAAGTACGGTCACATTGCATAAACCATGTGCCTTAAAAGTGAGAAGTTAAAAGGCGTTTTGGTCATACACTGGAGAGGGTGGTGGCGGATGACTCCACTCTGTTGGCTGAGGAGGGAGCCAGAACAGAAGGAGCAGTAGCGCTCAGGTAAACCCAGAGAGGCAGATGGGTAACTGGACTCCATTACTGCTGGAGGCAAGCCACCTAGAGACTCACTAAAAGGAAAAGGAGAAAAAAAAGATCACTTGATTAGAACTGCTTGTTAGTGGAATGTTCTGGGTTTAAATTTACTGATCTATGTAGAGAACTGGTTTGCTCATGACATCATAAAAAGTGAAGCCACCACACCACCATATTGGCATTCCCTAGAAAACTTGCACGTTCTATTGAAACAATAGGAAGTTGTGATTTTACTGGGAATACATTGACTAATGAGACCATTTTTGATCTGAAATCTCCCTGTACATTCGCAAACATCCTAAGCATGTAAACGGCGGGTGGACGAGACCCTTCAGCATGCATTACAAATGTCAAAGTGCGCATTCTGAAATCGTAATATAGATTTATGCCTTGTAACCCGAAATCGCCTAGTACTGATGCACTTAAGTATTCATGTTGTTACAGAATTGTTTTTATTCATACAGTAGGCTAACTGCAAATGTTTCAACAATTTGGTTAATCGCATGCATTTAGAAGCAGTTAATGAATTAATAGATGGTTCAATTAATTATATACAATAATTATAAATAATTATTTATGGAATAGTTTATTGTCTATGCTATTCTGTAACTAAACAGTGTCTTCATTTTTAACATTTCCGTCATAATTATGTACATAAAGAAATAGACTCAGTGTTAGATCGGGTTACCGGTCAGAAGTGTGCAGTAAAAACACACGTTAACAATTTCAATATACGACTTATTTGGCATGACTGAACTGACACCAAAGTTAAGATTTTTAAGATTTTTTAAGATACGTAACGCACGTATCGCGCAAGTTAGTGTCCACCGTGCCGTGGAAAATGAGGGTGAGATGACCGTTTTCATTTTTGGGTAAAAAAAAATAAATAATAATAATAAAAAAAACACTTTAGGATCTTGTAACCATTCTAAGGAAGTGTCACAGGTGGTCAGACAGACCTGGTGGGGGTGGGCTTAGAGTACAAGCTGCACTGCATCTGAGGAGCAGCTGCAGGTTCCTGATAGCTACTTTCTGATTGGTCAAGATTCTCCACAGTGGATTCGGATCCAAAATCGAGCGCACCAAACTGCACGTTCAGCCCAGACACGTCAGCAGAGCCTGGCATCTCTACTGCCGAGAGAGGATCTGGCAACACAACATGAAAAGCCATTAAACTATATGAATGAGGTAAAATCAGTTTTTTTTTACTTTAATGGAAGTCAAATTGAATCACTAATGTTAATATTAATGTTAAAGGCACACACAACACTAATGCCTCGTTTCCACTGAGTGGGACGGTACGGTACAGCATTTATTTGCGTTTCCACTGTCAAAAGTTGTGAATGGTACCAAAAAGCCAAACCGTACCACTATTTTGGGTACCCTTTCGTTGGGTACCTAGCACAGTGAAAGGGTACTAAAAGGTGGAGCTAGACTCATTGCAGAACGGTGATTGGTGGACAGAGTATCATCACTCACGCGTGCTAAGGGCATTAGAAGCAGAAGAATACAGTTGAAATATAATTCTACTGTTATTGTGTCACAAAATGTAGTTTTAAGAGTTTTTCAGGCGAGAAAGTAGTTTTTTAAAGCTCAAATATGTGGTTTATTTATAGATTTATGATAATTTGACTGAGATCTATTTCAAGCGATCACCGGACGCTCAGCGCTCGTGTCCCCGCCTGAAACAGCCTTTCCTCGGCTAGTCGTTCTGACGTTTGCCGCTGACTCGGACGTCTCTGTAGTTAAACATGAGATATAGTTCGTCTTGTATAAACCTAACAGGTGATCTTTGGTCTAATGAATCTATAATTTGTTCCCTGGCCAATAGTTTTAGAGAGAAGGCTGACGTTAAGTTTCATATCTTTGAGCGCTGAATTTGTATATTTGACTGACTGAATTGTTTCTTTATGTTATTTACGCTTTACTGTATATCTGTTTGTACCTTTTACTTATACTTTTATAATGGCTATTATTGATAAAACTGAAATGCAACAAAAAGAGATAGTTTTGTCATTTTTAAATTGTATTACAAAATAATCTGTTGTTTATTGCAACATTTGTACCAATAAGATATGCAATACATTACATATTGCCTGGAATATGTTTAATATTTTTACATTTAAACAAAAAGAGGCAGGGTTGTTGTTTTTTATATTTAGTTTTGTTATAAATATAACGTTACATACATGCAGTGAATATAATCGGCTATGCATTGCCAACCACATTTGTGTGCTTTATAATGTTTAAAATGTATTGTAATGAAATCGAAAAGAAGCAGAGTGGTGTTTCATAACATATTTCGTTTTATTATTGCCTAAAATGCACATACAGAAATAACCGGAGTCGCAAACGCGACTTCAAGAACGCGCTGTTCCATTAGCAGGGATCATTCTCCTGAGTCGGACTTTGCGATGTCTTCTTGGTATTGAGAAACGCCTAATGCCAGCGCTTGTTTCTAATGACAAACATGCTGAAAATCAAGAACAAGATCTGCTGTGCTGTCTGTCATCCATTGATGTTTACTATGTCGCTTTCTTCGCGCGAAAATGAAATCGAATCGCTTCTTCCAGCAAACGCCACGCCTATAAAGTAAGGGTACTGTTGGCGGTGGAAACGCAAGCCTGATCATGGTGTACCCGTACCACTCAGTGGAAACGAGGCATAAGGGTTTTCTTTTGTTACCTTAGATGGAGGGGGCACTCTCCGTCTTTGTGGTCTGAAGTTTCTGGGTTGTGGCAGCTCTGCCGTGATAACGACAGGCTCACAGAAGGGTTTCAGTGTTGGAGAAGGCTCATCATATGGGGGAAGTGGGACAGGGTCTCGGGCCTGAGCCGGCAGGTCCGACTGGAGTGCTGCATTTTGATGCTGGGTCAGATGACTGAGGATAGGAGATGGGTCAGGTTGGGCCTTTAGGTCCACTAAACACAAAAGATGTGGTCAGTCTTTGTTTAGCTTTTTCAAACTTTTACAGAGAATTTGTGCATAAATATTAGATAGCTTGTTAATGATGCGTAAAACTACAAAACTATATTGACTGCAATGGTCAATGGGATTCAGTTGCATGTGTACATCATGTAACCAGCAATTAAATAGTATAGACAGTATCCTCAATACTCACGGTGAGCTGCTGTAACAGGGGTCTCCTTAGGTTCATTCAAGGGCATGGCGGTTGATTCAATAGGCATCAGAGCAGTGGATTCAACAGATGCAGTGCCATTGCTCAGGGCCCCTGAAATCTGATTGGACAGAGGGCGATTCGGGGTGTGCTGATTGACTCAGTTTTCTGCACATCACTGTGGGGAAGCCTGGATCCCAGCATGGTCTAGAAGGAAAAAAAGAAAGTGTTGTCATGATACCAAAATGTATTAGTTTATTTGTCGGGGACAATGCAGCGCACATTATTACAAACATAATTATCACAATCAAAGCCATACAAATATGTGTCGATATGTTGCATAAAAGGTTTCTAGCTAATAGGCTAATTTGCAACCCTAGTCCCTGGTCAGGCCTTTCTATTCCAGTCAAAACCAATGTCAGTAAAATTACATTTATCAATACCAATTTGATACCAAAGCAAATACTATGCCATTCAATATACAATTTTTTTTACCAAGTTTGGGACTGTTAAGTTTAGTCTTTGTACCAAAGCTCTGGTCCAGAGCTTTGGACATAGACATTTGTTATTACAAAATTTGTAAAGAAAATGCTATGTAATAGTGGACATTATATATTGGCATCATATCAGTTACACTGTGTCCTAACTACACACTTATCTTCAATGGCACCATTTATTTTCAAGTATTACAGCTGATTCTTAATGGCATCTTTTTTATGAATGTAGAGGGAATGCATTGACGTCACTTTCCCACCGGAACAAACCCCCTCAGCCTGACTGAGTGGCAAAAGATCTGCTGCGTGACTGGATTTAATAGGGGAAACTGCGAAAATTTACTTTATCAATTTAAACGAAATGTTGGACTCAATATAGTGTTCCTTACAACTTACTAAAGATCCAGTTATCCATGAATATTGACATGCAGCAAGGAATCGTGTTGCCTGACATTTATGTTTGCCTGATATTGACACTGAGGAAATAAAAGCAATATAGACCTAAACATTTGCCTGTGAACGCTTTATATAAAAACAATTGGTATAGGTCTAAATACGAGTGATCACTTTTATCAGTGTTATATATAGCCTATATATCATCATATTGTCCAGCCCTAAAACTTTAGTTTTATTTTTTGTCAGTTTGTTAAAAAACATCCAATAATGCAGAATATGCAATGATATATATTTATTGGATGAGTTGGTTGTTAATATATAACAATACAAAATATATGGGTGTGGTTTTCCACCTAAATTCAGCATATTGACAAAAATGACTGCAAATCCACCTTTCGCTGACTGGAGTCCAGTTGTTTCTGTGAATTGCAGTGAACCATTTGCTCCTCTTTCTATAGCAGTCTGTAAAAATATACCTCCATTTTTTTGTCAAATCTAGTTGTACAGTCAATCGCAAACTTTACCACTTAATATGTGTTGTGTAGGGGTGCTCCGATCAGGATTTTTGGGGCCGATCACCGATTACTGGAAGCTGTATCACCCGATACCGAATAACCGATTATAGAGTCTATTTGAAGCCTTCTATTTATCATATAGCATTATTATTAAACTATATTTAACAACAATATACATTAAGTATTACAATTAAGAGAAAACAATGTATCATGAGTTTACACCTGTGTATTTATCAGACATGAAAACGGGTCAGGGGTGAAAAAGGTGAGAAGGATATTACCCCTCTAGGGGGTGTCCAGGGGGGCCCAATTATTTTATAGTCTACTATAAAATTAAGAAAATAAATATAGTACAAATGTATAGCACAGCTGTTTGAGGCAGCAACTTATGATAGATAGGACAGAACAAAAAAAATGCAATTAATAATCTTTCATTGCACAAAATTATTATGATATGATTATGAAAGACTATGAAAAGATTTATGAAAGATTGTGAATAGAGTGCGGCACACAGCGCATCACGAACGCTGAATGATGCGCTTGAGGCAACATGAGTCACAGCGCGCAGCTCTTCAAGTCCGTTTGGAAAAGTTCTAAGCACAAAGGAAATACATCGATGCATAGTGTATTATACAGTATCTATCTATGCAATAGTTTATTGAGCCTTTTCTTTTAACAGTTTAACATTTCAGTTACTGTGCGCGTGAAGAACAATGATAGTGCTCTCCAGTGTTGTGATGCAGAAAGGAACATGATTGAGGTTAGAGTTCTCAACGGGGTCGGGTCGGCCCAGACAAACCCGACGGGAACCCGCGGGTTCGAGGTCAAAAATATAAGCAAATGACTCGGGTCGGGTTCAGACCTCTGGCTTAATCTTTTCCACCCAGTAAAAAAAACAAACAAATTATTATAATCATCGCTGCTGTTCACCGTAAAGAAAGTCCGGCTGCTGCGTGCAAAGTCCATCGCGGGTGGCTGGCAGAGAGGAGAACACGCCTCAGTCTATCCACTGTGGACGCACTGATCTTCCTCCACGATGCCTATCATAAGCATATGATTATGTTTGTAGGCTAGGTCTATTTTGTTTCAAAACTCGTAGCCCGCCTGCTGGTTTCAAAACGCGGTCAGAAGACTAGGAAAAGGAAAAGAGAATCTGACTGCGTGAGAAACCTGACAGGAGTCCCGCTCTCGGTCAAGCTTTATACTCATTGGCGCGAGCTCAAAAGCAGCACTGGATGCAACGGTGATGCTGACCTGGCGATCTTGTTGATTGACTAGTAAGTCAACCTTTCTAAGTTTGTGCTCATTTTATTTTGTGATTTCACCAGAATGAATAGATGCTGCAACGGCAATAGACTGTACTAGAACGCGTGCGCGTCCGAGTCGGGCCACGGGCCGGGTTGGGCGGATAATTCATGTTGATGTGTCGGGTTACATTGGGTCGGGCTTCAAAAGCCACGGGCCAGGTCGGGTCGGGTAATAATTTTCAGGCCCGTTGAGAACTCTAATTGAGGTACAGCAGGAGAGTCAATTTATGCAAAACCAGAGCTTTATCTACAGATCAAGGATAATAATATTAACATTTATTCATCTTGGAGAGAGTTTTCATCGTTGCCGAACGCGACGCGCTGTGCTGTTTTAATGCTGAATGGAGAATGACTGACGACGCGCTGTTTGAAAGTGAATGGAGAATGACTGACAGCGGAGGGAAAAGTTTACGTGAACTTGCATTTAATCACTTAAACATTAATTTCTATCTCACATTATACTACAGTATGGCTTCATATATATTATGAGTTTTTAAACTCAACCTGAGCGCTCGTTGCCGCGGCCATCAGTGGACACAGTATTGTCTGTAGCTCGCGCAGTCTTCACTCGGACGCGCGCTTCCGTTGCGGGACAGACTCTATTCTTTCTTTACATGTTGATCACAGTTTGATAAGCAGACTGCGGCGTGGTACACACTTTGCAGATATATTGCTAGTGA
Organism: Hybognathus amarus; assembly: GCA_030378365.1. NCBI lineage: Eukaryota > Metazoa > Chordata > Actinopteri > Cypriniformes > Leuciscidae > Hybognathus > Hybognathus amarus. The sequence goes on from JAQIUQ010000710.1 coordinate 74,672, forward strand.
AATGCTTTTTCACACACCTTGTACAATTGCCAGACAGCTGAAGCCATTTTTACCAGGGCATAAAAAAAATTGTCTCGCGAGTTTTGTGTCATCTGATCGGCTTTTCTGGATCGACCTTTATAGAGACTGCCGATCACACATCCCAAAGCAATTATCGGCCGATCGTGATCGCGAACCAATTAAATCGGAGCACCCTTAGTGTTGTGTATGTTTTTCGTGGCATTAATGCTGATTCTGAAAACAAATACACCCACTCAGTCTTTTTGAAACTCAATGCGAGTAACTGCAGGCACTCCGGCCGAGGGTGACATCACGCACATTCCCTCTATTATACTAATATCTTGTTGAAAATTATTTTTCCAAAAAATTAACGAAAAGCTTAAAACTTCATTTAAGTGAACTAAAGACAATCTTCATAAAACCCATAATAAATGTCATATTTAACTGTACCATACAGAATTTGAATATGGTTATAAAACCTTCCGCACTGCATACATTATAAATTAAATATAGTTTAATCCATAACAAAGCTACAAGCATTCTTTAGTCAACAGCACTTAGTATTTTTCTCTGTTCTTTAGGTTAACTTTACTTTTAGGTCGCTGCTTAACTTATTTAAGACTGTTCTTGTGAGGATCCTTGACAAAATAGACATTCTAAGTCCATATCTAAGTTCACTAAAGGAGGGAGGGTGTTCTCGCATTTAGCTCCAAAACTCTGGAATAGCCTTCCCGATACAGTCCGAGGCTCTGACTCGCTGACACAGTTTAAAACTCAGACGAAAGACGCATTTCTTTAGTCAAGCATTCACATAATGCTAACTTTTTATTCTTCTGTTATGCCATACAGAACCGTTTGCCACTGAAACTGCTTAACGCACCAGTGGGGCTCGATAGCCTTTTAGACAAACGGGTCGGCGCGTATGGTCGAGTTGCGGAGAGTTTGTGAGATTGTGGTAACACACCTACTCCCGTGTAATGGAAATCATTATGAACATCAGCTATGCTAATTATTTCCCATCTGCCTTTCTGCTGTTATCTCAGGATGCTTGTCCCGAGAAAATGGCGTTCGTCAGGTCCAGTTTTGTATCCTGCCTCTCACGGGGATTCAGATGCCCCAAAGCCTGTGAAGAGACGACTGAACGCCGGCGATATGTTATTCCCTTAACATTACATGATTAACTAAATGTATTTTTAAATGCAACAATATGAATGTTAGCCAGAGGAGAACTGGCCCCCGACTGAGCCTGGGTTCTCCCAAGGTTTTTTCTCCATCCAATCTGATGGAGTTTTGGTTCCTTGCCACTGTTGCCTTGCTTTTAGCTTGCTTAGTTGGGGATATTTAATATTCAACAATTTTATTGATCTGTGTTGTACTGCTTTCATGTTATCACTGTGAAGCTGCTTTGATGCAATCTGTATTGTGAAAAGCGCTATATAAATAAATGTGACTTGACATTCTGGCATACATGTGTGTGTTATTGTTCGTTCAAGCAGAAAGATAACTTGATACAGGCGCGCCTCTTTCTGAGCGTCGTGTATGAGCGTGTTAGGACATTCACTGAAAGCGTGTTTTCTTTTGTCTTGCCGCGCAGAAATGGTTTAAAGCATTTGTGTGAAGAAGAGTGTGATCATTATCCCAGCTAAAGGATGACAGACAGAAAGAATGGATGGATGCTGCATAAATTGCCATACTTAAAAAAAAAAAAAAAAAAAAAAAAGAATCACGTGTTGACAGTAGACAGCACTTGTCATACATTGCTGACAGAAAATCCCAAGTTTTGAAGTAGACTCGTTTTCATGGTAGGCCTACACAGATTTTTTTTTTTCCGTAAGCTACAAAGAATGTTCTACAGTTAATATTTAGCTATTTTCCTGAATCAATCAACTCACATCTTTCTTTCTTTTCATCCATGATGACATTAGTCACCCGTTTTTGTTTCTGGCGTTTCATCACTGACTGTCGCGATCTATTTTTATAGTCGATGGCCACTACTGCTATACCTGCTCATATTCACATAGGCTCGATTCCTGCTCCTCCGTGGCAATGACGGCGTCCAGTTAAAAATCACCACAAACGAATTTGAAAGAGAGGGGACATGTCCGCATAGGAAATTACACCCGTAGGTAAGACATCATGCCCGGGCTTTATGAACTTGTGCTCCAAGCTTTCACCGACGATGTTAACGTGACGCATGGATCTTAATCAATCCCACTGTGTCGCTTGGACTCTCCCTGCTCTGCTTCTGATAGGTTTGTAACGTGTTAGAGCTGCGTTCCTCTCATATGATTAGTAGGTGAAATCAATTGACACGAAAATATATAAACCACATACAAGTTCACAATTTTTTTTCGCCTCACGCCCGTACGCCGGAGATCCGGCACAGTGCCGGAGTACTTTAAGCCCCGTGTATGTGTGCCCGTGTTCTCACCGATGCAGCATGTGCATAAGTGCCAGCAGCAGCAGAAGCGTAGCTGTGTGTGTGCGCTCGGGTGGAGTACTGCTGGGAGTTGGTGAACACCAGGCTCTGAGTGAGAGTTTCAAGGGATGACGGCTCCAATCCGACCAGCTCGGAGTCGCTGTCAGCCACCTTAGGCAACAGAGAGCCAAGATCCATCCTGATGAGCAGACACAAACATTCAGACAACTACAAAAAAGGCCATTACTCTGTGATACAAAACATTAGAGATGTGTTTTCCTTTGGTTCTGATGCTTCCACAACACAGGAAGAGAGGATATTTTAGGTCACTACACTTATCTATGCCTGCTCAACTGTCACGCTTGCCGAGTTGTAAAGATTTTTTTTTATTCAATTGCAAAACAAGTTGTAAATTCACAAGACTGGGAGGGGAAAATCATACCTGAATGCTTGCCAAATATTTTAGAGCACACAGGCAGAGAGATAAAGGTCTAAACTTGCTCTTAACTGCTTGTTGAACATTTAAGCAGTAGACAAACCAGACTCGTTATGTAGTGCTTTAGTGGTCAAGGCAAAACAAATAGCATCAGCATCTTTGGTCAGAAACTCATCCAATTAAATGTATATAAAATGATACAAGTAAGTTGTACAAGTGATAACAAATGTGACTGACAGAGTAAGAAGTAATTCCATTGTAATCCTAGTTGTGCTACTTAAAAAAAGAAAATAAAAGTGCTATATTAGATATTAGGATTAACTCCTTGAATCATCTTCGATTTCGAAGAGGTCCGTAGAGATCAATATATACTACTTCAAAATGTATATAAATCACTTTTCAAACTGACAAAGATACATTTTGTTAAATTACAATTCAGATGTGCAGTTAAATGTAATAAGCTGCTCATTTATAACCCTTTACCTGTCATCCCCTTTTTGATAATTGACAAATGCACTATACAAACTTAAATGGTTGTAATTCAAGAATGCTTTGGAATATAGACTTAAGTTTGGTCTTGTTTTAAAGAAAACAATCAGCAGATTATTTCTTAAGAGAAAGCACTTCAAAAAATTTAAGTATGAAAAAGTTATGGAAGTTATAATTTACAGTAAAGCAAATATACTTCATTCATATATTTTTGTTTAATATGAAATAAATATTTTACAAAATATGTTTTACTATAAAATTACTATAAAATGAAAGCTATATATCTAACCAAGTTGTGTTCCAAATTTGAAGTTGATATCACAAAAATTGAAGTTCCCATGAGATTTTGTTTAGTCGTAGTACCAAAAATAGCCACCGGGTGCCATTGAATTTAATTGTATGCATTTTGCCATAACAAATTAATAAATTTCTATCCAAATATTACTTCTGTCACTAAATATGGAACCTTGAGACTCAGACCTTTCTGGCAATATGTGTTTTGTCAAGATTAGAAAAGATTTTCTAATTATGAAAGATGATGCCCAAAAGGGGAGGGGCCTAATAAAAAAATACCGTTTCTATGGTAACGCAACGTCCAATTTCAAAACGGTTTTCACAGGATGAACTCTGAGTTTGTAAGCTTTCAAATGATATCTAATTTATGACAACTACTAAAATATGTGATATAATAATAATTTAAAAATTATATTTATATATACATACTTTTTAGAGGACTTCTTACCTTACTTTAAGTAAAAAATATATTTGTTTGTTTTATTAAGAACTTTTAGCACTAAAAAACAAAATTAACCATTAAAAGTGTGTGCGTCGACTTTTTGTGACAAAGGTCAGAAACTCCTGTAATGACGTTGATTTTTTTGAGACGCACTCTTGTCATAAATTCATATATTACTCTTCATTCCTAATTTGTAAGAAAAAAACAGACCTAAAATATCTATTTAGGAGTCTGACCTTTCCAACGATATATAGTTTGTCATGACTAGATTAGGATTTAATAGTAATATAGTGAAGAAAAGTTATATTGCCCGTATACGGGCAAGTGACAGTTAAGGGGTTAAATATGCTCTTTAAAACTTCCATATACCTTTTCTTTATCAAATTGCATTCTTTATAACGCCACTCACTCACATGTGTGACCTGGCCAATTACTTTTTTTAAGGGATAGTTTCCCCCAAAAATGACAATTCTGTAATTACTTAAGCTAATGTCATTCCAAACCTGTTAGAGCTTCGTACATCTTCGGAACACAAATTAAGATATTTTGATAAAATACGGGAGACTCAGAATACTTTCTGAAGTATACTATATAACTTTTTTTGTTCAAAATTAACAAAAATTAAACGAGTCAATACATTGTGTAATAGAGAAAAGTTCATTATAGTTTGTTAGAGCTGTACTGGGATTTATTTAAGGAAGTAACATCTATTAATGGGTATAACTACATATTTTATATGTATTTTCTACATATTTTCTATCTATCTATATTAATAGAAATGAATAATCTATATGTGGCACTCCTAGGCCTCCATAAATCATCTGAAACACAGGACGCACTCACCCTGTCCAGGCTGCATGGGGTTCTTGGAGCCAAGAGCATAGGATGCAGTGAACACTTTGGTCTCAGATAGCTGATAAATGGAGAAGTGAGCATTACACATTGACATTACGATTCAAGTTTTCCAGTTTCATTTTAACATGGTCACTCACATCTTCATTCCAGTCTTCAGATGCCCAATCTTCCAGACTGTCCTTCCAGGCTCCTGACAAAAAAAGCAGAGTTTTTAGATTTTTACAGAGGGGTTAAATTATATGAAACTCAGAAACCCTGTTTTATTGCTTGTTCTTGAACACAAATTTATCTATTTGGTTTGATGATTTGCACTACATAAATTGGATATGAGATCAGCATTCTGAATTTCAATCAATACAGAGCATGCGGTATGAAATCAATACCACTATAAACAGTCTCACTGACGTCAATGCTTTTCTGAAAATGGCTTCAGATATGATTAAGTGAAAAGCTTTAGAGAGCAACTTCCGCTCTATTAAAGAAACAGCATCCAGAATCCAGATCATTAAACTGCACTCACCTGCTCCTTCAGTAGTCTCATTTCCAGGATCCCCTGCTTCAGCAGAGCCGGTGCAGTCAGCAGGGTTAAACGTCCTACTAATCAAACATAAGAAACGAATGGGGGGAAGTGTGAATGAAGTATGGGCACAGGAGATGTGATTTTTTTTCTTTGGTTTAAAAACAACAACAACAACAAAAAAACCACTCACCCCATTCCCTGAGAGAACCTGCTCATTCCAGCTCCTCTGCCTCTTCCTCTGCCTCCTACACCTGACATGATACATCAGTATGAATTGCGAATTAGAACAAGTGAAAATAAAGTAAAAATGTAATAAAATAATGCCAAGTAAATGACATGTCAATCTTGTTTTGTGTCTTTCAAAGCAACTGAGATTGGTTGTCTTTGGTACATTAAGATATGTTTTTCCTCCTGTACCTCAAAGACTTCTACATTCAGATATGATTGGCTAACCACTAGGCCTGTCACGGTAAATTTTGCTGGACGATAAACTGTCCAAGAAATTACTGCGATAAACAATAATATCGCTGTTCTGAGACCATTTACATCTAAAATAATGATAATAGCATAATAATACAGGTACACCTTTCCAAAGATCAATACACTTATTTCTAAAGACCATTTAAAAACCCTGTAAAGTCAAAATTAAGTATGTGTTCTGAGTTTCACACCACAGAAAAATGTGCTTTTAGCCACCCAGCCAAAATTGAATGATAAAAAAGCCGGGAAGTATATAAAATAAGCTATCAAAATCTTGAAAAAATGAGCAGTATTCTCTGCTCTCAAACGCTGGGGGGGTGTCCACTGGCTGCGCTGAAACCACAGCCACTCTCAGGAAAGCTGCCGACGGTGATATTAGCTGAAACTGCTTCGGGACGGGATGGATGAAGGCTGAGGCGGGAAATAGTTGGTTCGGCCCCGTTCACCAGTAACAGCGGATTATCAGCGAATCCCAGTTGTCTCTGACGAAAGTTTATAAAACGATCCCGTGTAAAATGATCACTACAGAGGCAGGTGTTGGTGGTGATCCTCAGCTCTTCATCAAGATTGCTTTCCACAAATTTTATCCACCTCTTCTTGATGTGATCATTTTTAGGAAATTTAAATAAAGACACCGATCAGTTTTGTACATGATCGCGTCCAGGTAGTAGCCTACGCATTTTTGGGCCGAAGGCATAGCTGGCTAGAAAACTGTTGGCTGTAGTTACTAATAGTACCGACAGTAACTCGCGATTGAGTGCCGAACTAATGCAAATGTGTTCTATTGGTTGGCAGCCTCAGTGCGTCATCAAGTAGGGGCGTGTCATCAAGCCCTGTTTTAGCCCTGCCCAAAAAATCCGGAAAATAGCAATGGTGAAAAACTGTTAAACGGTCTAACTTCCCATTTCAGTACTTCACAATTTATGGTCTTTGTAATATGTTTTAGCAATGCAGTTTTGAATTTTTTCTGTGGAATTGCCTTTACAGGGACTTTAACACTGAAAATGGAAAACATTTTAAATAACCACAATAAATGAACAAAACAACCAAAAACAATAAAAGCAAGGGACTCAGTCTCTGTTAACAAAAAATGCACTTGAATAAATACCAAAATCAATAAATAAAACAAGTGTAAACAAAACCCGACCCTACGATAAATTATGTTATTAAAGCATTAACACACAAACCAATGTTAACTTAGCATAAAAGCAAGCAGGTTACTGCATGCAGTGCGGTCATCAATTCCTAAAAAGCTGACAGATCATCTTGATCACACATCTTTGTTATTATCAATGAAGATGACTGCACAATGAACACAGAATTCAGCACTGAACAAAAGAGAGAAACAGAAAAAATGTCTGTGATTGGCTACGTCACTCAACGCTGGAAAGATGTTATGAATAAAAACTCCGGCCTGTAAACAGTTTCCATTTTATTTTAGTTGTTGTTGCTTTTCTGCAACAGATGAATAAAAATCTATTCGTTTTTATGTTTTATTCATGGATTTGTAGTTTGTGGGAGTCCCACGAATCGTTTTACGGTCCCACAACCCACGCACACAGAGTGAGTTTATTACCGCCCGTGCTCGGCCATCAAATCTAGGATAGTAAAAATCGGCCCGCTTGGGCAGAGAGTAGTCATCCAGTCTCTTTGGTTGGTAGAGGTAGAGAGAGAGAGAGAATTAAATCAAACTCTTCTTTTTTGGTGCGATTAATTGATTTGACTATCGCGACAGGCCTACAAACCACCATGCAAATAAAATAAAGTGATTTAAGAGACATGACAGCCCCTTCTAATGACTATCCAGTCTTTTTCTTACTCTCTCCCTTATCTTCCCCTCTCGAATTGCAGCTGCTTTAAACAACGCATTCGTCACATGAAGTGCCCTACAAACGTTGCTCAGTGACACAAATAGCAACAAGGGAACAGGCCCCATCCTGCCCAGTCTAAGATACCAGAATGCAAAACGTAGGTATGTTCTGTCCAAATATCAAACACATAAGTGTTAAACTCAAGACACTTACATATAATATGTTGTTTTCTATTAAGGTTATCTGGTGTGACTATCTAGTGTTTAGGATGAACAAAAAAAGCAACTAGTCAATGCGCCTGGCACATTCTACACCTCTAGATGGCTAATAAAAATTATATTAAAACACTGCAAAATTCAGACTTCTCCTGATCTGTGCTGCGACTCGTTCGGCTCAAAGTTTTAAGTTGTAGTGTCTGATCTCTAACTGAACTAAATCATTTTTATTACTATAAATCCCACGGTGGGCAAGTGATGTAACCGGTGTTGCGGCTCAACACCGGTAACGCGAGTATTGCAACAAGCCTAGTTTATGTAGAAATGCTAAAAATGTAAAAAATAATAATAAAAAAAAACAAAGAATGAGGAACCTGGCGCTTATAGCTGTATAAAATGAACAACCTTTGATCAGGAAACGCCACATAGGTCGCCGGATTTTACTCTGCTCCGTTTGATTAATATGCGCGAGGGAGAGAGAGAAAGCACTTTTGTTGTTTGAAGACATGAGTGCGTCTCTCTCTCTCTCTCTCTCTCTTGTTATGCGCCCTGTCAAGCACAGCAGTCATTCTATTTCACAGCACTCACCGATCAAAATAGGCTTTGGTGGGACAAAAATTTGCTTTGGCGGCCGCCAAAAAGCAGACTATCTGACTGTTTTAGAAGATACTGGCAACCCGAAACTAACAAAACAGACTCGGCCTCTATTTAAGACCAGCTTTTATTTACCCAAACCCAAAGAGACAGGCGTCTATTTGGGACTCGGCTATTATTTAAAGTTTTACAGTATGTGGGTTGTGTGTGCTTTAGAGAAACGAGTGTGTGCCGCCATGCACTTCTTATAGTCTGAGGAGCCACTCGTGTTGCTACTACTATCCGGCGCCACCATCTTTGTTTTGGGTCTGATGAATCGACGCGCATATTTTGCATCAACGTAATCGATGATGTCGACGCGTTGTCCCAGTCCTAGTGCGTATACTATTCTGTTATTGTTAAACCCCACAAAAAGGGACAAAAAAAAACATAAAAGCACCATAAGGTTTTCGTGCACTATATTATGAAGCCTTTAGTATAGTATAATGTGAGATAGAAATTAATATTTAAGTCATTAAATTCAAGATCACGTAAACTCTTCCCTCTGCTGCAGCGGTCAATCATTTTCCATTCAGCTTCAAACAGCACGTTGCGTTAGGTTACGATTCAACAAAATGAAACCAAGATGATTCAATGTCACTATTATTATACTGGATCTGTTGATAAAGGTCTATGGTTTCGCATAAAACAACTATTCTGCTGGACATTCTTGCTGTAATTTTATCATGTTACTTTCTACCGGGAGTCTTTTAGATTACAACACTAGAGTCAGAGTACTACAATTGTTCTTCAGGTGCACAGTCACTGAAATTTAAAACTGTTAAAAGAAAAGGCTCAAACTATTGCATAGATAGATCATCTATAGTACACTAAGCATCAATAGGTCTTTCCTTTTTGCGTTGAAATTTTCAATGCAGACTCCATGTGATTCATGTAACTTCAAGCGCATCATTCTGTGTTCGGGATGCACATAAGTGCTTTGTACAGCACTGTATAGCTTGTTTTCACGTGACGTCACGACACTGCGTTGCCATGGCGCGAAGATCAAATGGAGGGCAGGAAGTGAATTTCTAGATTAGGAAGCACTATAACACACTCAAATGCCTATGTTTTGTGTCGTTTATGGTTGCTCAAAATCGATCAAACCACAAAGATTTTTTTATTTTGTGCCAAAAGTTGTTGTTCATAAGGGGGGAAATACAAGAAATTGACCGAAACACCGGTAAAAAATGCCTTGTAAACCTAATTTGCGTCTGCGGAGGAGCCGAATGGGAAAATGCCCGTGTGTTTGTACAGTGTGCAGTGATCACTTCGTCAAATGCGAGTTAATACATTATTTATGTGGCTTATAATTACATTATTCAGGTGTTTAAATACACTTATGTGGCTGTTTGTGTGCCAGTTTCTGAACTTTGTAAAGTCAAAGCATGTCTGTAAAGCCCTATTCGCACGGATTAGTATTATCTGGTGACCTGTAGTAATTTGTAATAATTGCGGAGTTTGTCTGTTATCTTAATCCTGTGCGAATCGGCCATGTCTGTAATTTGTAAAGTAATAATTCCCCCGCAAATTACCTACTATATTTCGCCAAACACCGAGGTCCTGTGATAATATTAATCCCGTGCGAATCGACATCTCTGTGATTTGGCCGGATCATATATCAATTTTTCAAGGATTTTGTTTCATCTGCGCCTTTCTATCCATCTTTCGCGGATAATAGAGGCTGAGTTGGAGTGTTTAATAGTATTTTGGGTGCGGGGTCATATCGCTAGTACAACTAACTCATACAATTTGCAGAAAGAGAAAGCTGAAAACCATAAGAGCAAAAACAAAAAGAACGATTAGATCACAGGCTTCGCTTATCCCGTGCGAATGCGCCACACGAAACTCAGATGTGGGTGGGTAATTTCAAATTCACATGTGGTCCCCAGGTAATACTAATCCCGTGCGAATAGGGCTTTAGTTGCTGATATCTACAGCCTCGATGGCAGGCAAATCTCTCAATTCAGTTGAAAATCTGTCCTCTTCATAACGTAAGGATCACGTCCTGCATATGTTTCGATTTTCTGTTTATATATTTCTCTTGTAATAGCGTCTAAAGTAGTACAGTACGGATTTTCCTCCATCTCGTCCATTGCGCTCTTCACTCCTTGCCCTCCACCTGCAGTACGCGCGTAAATACAATCACGTGACTGCAAACCACCTATTGGAGACTTTCACATCATAATACAGTGACGCATTGAAGATTATTAATAGCCTTTCTTGTTCTGCCCAATCAATCATAAGTTGCTGCCTCATTAAACAGCTGTGCTACACTTAAAACATGAAGTAGCCTAGGCCATTTATAAAATTATTTATCTTTTTGATATCTTGTTTTTCATGTATGCGTTTTACAACAATACAAATAGCAACGTTTTACCAGATTTAGTGTTACACTTATTGTCTCTTATTCGTTCCCCACTAAATGTTTTTTTTTTCACTAAATGTTCAGATTTTACACAATTATTGTGCTCTCGTGATTTTTCTAGACTAAATATTATGGCTGAATTATCCCCTAATCTAGTTTATAATAGCCTTATTGTCAGATTATGATCATATATTTGTTGTTTTTCTTTATAATGAAGTTGTCTGTATTAAGTAAATTGTGTTTAACACACAATAGTAATTATAAGTTAAACACAGTTACATTAATTCTTCTTGATTAAAAAAAAAACTGTGCTGGTATCAGTCAATACTCAGAATATTTGGTATTCGGATCGATTCTGAAAAAAATGGTATAGTGCATCACTAGTGTAAATTCAGTTATTATTTTGTCTCGGGCACAAAATAATGTCAACATCAGTTGTGTGAAGTCGTTTACTCAGGACAGTCCTAAAAATTAAATTATGATCCCAATTTAGTTAATATTATTAATCCTCAAGCAGTATGTAAACTTATGAGCAGAACTAAACTGTCCAACTGATCCTAAACTTTTGAAGAGAGTAGTGTACTCAAATTATATTTGAGTGATACTTTTGGCAGCTAATCAACTTAAAAACCACTTCAGCGGCAGCAGTGTGTTAATGAGCAGTAATATCTTGAAGTGAGTATAATGCTCTGACCTCTCCCTCTTCCTCTGCGCCCACGATCTCCTCCTCTCTCTCCTGGAGCCAAATCAAACCCGTTCTCTTCCAACCGCCCTTAAAACAGCCAAGAACAAGAAATGCTCATAAAGCTGATATCTAAATCACCAAAACATCATTATGCAAGCCATTAGATACTCCGCCTCAGGAAAAAAACAAACCTATACATGCATGTCAGGACATGCACACTAATCGCACTGAAACACACCTTCCTGGTTGCGGCTGGCTCCTCGGCCACGTCTGTTTGAAGCTGCGCGGCCTCTGCTTTCCCTTTCTCCTCTTTTCTCTCTGCTCTCTGGTGCAGTCCCTTCTTTTCCAACACTTTTCTTCTTGCCAACTGTCTCCCATGAGTCCTGCCAAATTAGCACAGCATGCGAATATTTCAAAACAATCAGTACATGAATTTATTAACCTCTTATCTGTTTATTAAAGACCTGTTGCAACTTAAATCACTTGTATTTAATGCTAGTAATGTTTGAACAAAAATCCATTATTTCGATTCAGTCTAGTTTTTCTGGCATGATTACTACTTTTACAAAATACAGTTAATCAAAAATGAGTAAAGCAGAATGAAGTGTCAAGAGCGCACCTTGACAGTGACCTCCTCCAGGAGGAAGTTGATAGCCCTGTTGACGTCTCCATTGCAGTCGTGAAGGGCCACCATACACTCATCCTGATTTTTGCCTGTAACCTCCATGAGCTAGAACACAAACAACCAAATGCAATCAAACTCTTGTAGATGAAACAAAATACACAAACCATTAAGGGAACTAAGGATGTGAATTAAGAACATCAAGTATAAGGCCGTGTGTCAACCAAAAGCGTTTTTAGCCAGGTGAAAATGCTAGACGCTCTGCTGAAAACACGTAACTGTGGATGCACTGGCAGCGCAGTGTTTTTTCCATTGAGACGCTTCTTTACTATGATAAAGAATATCCGCAGCACAGTTTACTTGTAAATGATTTTGGAGATAATTTGTTTCATACTAAAAATTATTCAACCATTTTGTACGGTTTGCTCTGCTGGTTGATGTCGTTGTAAAGAAAAGAATGTTGTGACAGTTGGTCAGTGGGGCATCAGTCCAGCCCCTCCTCCACTGTGATTGGATGGCTGGGTAAAAGGTGCCAGTGATGAGCCAAAGTTGAACATTTTTCAACTCTCGCCGACCAGTAAAAAAAACTCTGGGTGCTGAGCGCTTAAAACACCGGAGCTTCCCATTGAAAATATACGCCAGGTGCGTGAAAAAACACTTTGGTGGACACATGGCCTAAGGAATTTATTTGTATTCATTCATTACAATACAACTCTGGATGTTTATCTCTGAGCCAGGAATTATGCCAATTAGGACTAGGATGTAACCTTGTATTGTAACAAATACGGTTATGACACTTATTTATGAACTTCTGGTACCAGTGAAATTTCACAGTTCAATCTTATTTCTTATCTAATAAGAGTCACATCAATCAGATATGTTCAATGTTAGCTGAAATGCATGCAGAACCAGATTGAATCGTGGCTGTTATTTTAGTGGCTTGGCTTTGTTAATGAACTTGTTATTTTTATTACTATTAAATGTAAGTGAACTGCTAGAGCACCTCAGGAGATGAAGTTCATGTGGGATGTCTTTCATTTAATGAAATCATGTCGATTGAACTTTAGTTGGTGAAAAAGGCTTAGTAGACCAAAACTGTACTAGTCGGTTAGTCGCAAAAAACAAAACAAAAACCCACAGGAAGTGGCAGTCACTGTGAGATTGTTAACAGTAGGTCCTGTGGTCCTCAAAGTGTGAGGGGTCAACTTGTATTTGAATAACTCACAAAAACAAAAAGTTGTGCTTTTCTAAAGTAAAGAAAACTACTGGTGCGTTTTCTGCCATCTCAGTCTCTGTGAACTGGAGAGCGTTAAAAAATGATCCAAAACTCTGCTACTCACCATACAGACATGAGAAATATATCTATAGTAAGCTTAAAATCTCTACTTAAACCAAATCAAAAAAAAGGTTAAGGTGCATTTTCCTCTAAAGGCACATCCACTACACTGTGGAGATGGCGAGTCAGCATAGTCAACATCTTTGCAGCGGACACCGACAATGGGAGCTTTCACACATATTATTTTCTTTATTAATTTGGTGCTATTATTCACAGCTGAGTAAACTACTCTAGGGTTTACTGTGCGTCACATGAAGCTTGCAAACTCTCTTTTGAGGAGACATCTGCCATTCATTTGCTACCCTAATTGCACTCACTATGTGCGAATCCACTGCAGGCTCACTCATGCTCATCTCCCAAGGTAAAACCTCAACACAATCGTCCCTTAAATATGTTTTTAAACTCAATCATTTAAACACAGGCTTCCTTTTATGTGCATTCGAAGCCATGTTGATTTCACATTCACAGTTTGAGTGCAACCGAACCCAGACCACCTTCTTCGAGTAGACTCTGATTTGGTACCTCGGATGCTCACGGAGGTCAACATGACAGCTTTCACATTACCAATTTTTCATGTTAATCGTGCCCCGTTTCAAACTAAACTTCCAGTGTGAAAGTCCCTTGGAAAACACTAGATTATTAATAAATAATTAAAAAGTCTTCTAGCTATTTTGTCTGACACACTCAATCATTACTTCTGCCGGTACTTTGCAGCAAGCTTAAGGTCAAGTCACGTATTAATGTATACTGCTTCAGGGATGCAAATTATCGATTAATTAATTAATCATTAATTGATTGACCTTATTGAATCGATTAACTGATAAGCGGATATTTTCCTGAGAATGTACATTTCTCATTGTATCAATAGTGTCTAACATAAAAAGCAAAAATTGCTTAAATACTGAATAAAAATGCATGTTATATTGCTCAAATTGTGTTTTATTGTAACACATGGGATATGGTACAGAGTGGCATTTATGTAGTTTAACAAAATAAATTATGCACTGAAAATGTAAATACATAAAAAATATTTGTGCACTGGCTCACCTGTTGCAAGCATTAAGCAAGATAAAATAAATGTTAATTAAAATTCATATGGGTATGCTTAGCCTTAATATATTAAGTCTATATATAATAATCTATCTGGTAAACTACTTGGATGAAAAAAAATGAAACATTAGTAGCAGCACTTATAATCCCCCTTGGTCTGAGAAAGGTAACAGTAAGATTACTAGATCTGGAAATGCCAAATATAAAACTGAAGGGATGTCAATTTTCACATATTCCCATGATCCATCGTCATTTATTAAAGGAGCATAACGCAAGTCTCTGAGTTTTTGCAGAACTAAGCCCCCTCTGGCGACAAACGAAACTGCGTGCGCGCTCATGGAATACCATATACACGGAATACACGCATACACGCACGTTTGCACGAGCTGTTCATAACCAAAGAAGATCACACATCTTTTGTTACAGTCATAATGAGGTAATACAGTTATAAATCTGCAAGTCATTTAAAATATATGAAAGGAAAGGCGTTTGAGTAAATTACACACTTATGTAGGATGTGTGTGTGAGGGGAAAACAGGGGTAGTAGAAAACTTCGGCTTTTGTTTCCATCGATCTCCATGTTGAACTGTTTTATGTGCTTACTGTATCCACTTATGATTGTATTATTATGGAAACACGTTCATGAACACGTTTGATCCCTAGAGCAGACCGCCGAGATCTCTCCGTTTGTTGAAAGCCTTTCCGACGTCTTATTCCGACGCCTGGCACTGGACAGACAGAAGTTGTATTTTCTTTGTCTTACGTGGAGTTTGCGTTGGGGTTTGTAATGAACTACATTTGGGGCTGTTTTTACACCTGGCCACAATGCGTTTTCTCAGATCTATTTAATTTATCAAAACGATTCCATTACACCTGGTCACATAAATGTGTTTTTGCAAAACAGACATTAATCTGATATTCAATTCCCGCGTTATATACAGATTTCATGAAGTGCACATCACCGAAAGCAACAGATGAGCTGCATTTTATAAATCATCGGCTTCGGCTATTTCAAAATCAGCAAAGACAGCAATAAGAGAGAGCGGCAAAAGCTCTGGTATGAGATCATTTCATTTCTTAGGGCTACTTTTAATGAAGATAGTGGAGGTAGAAGGTAACTTAGTGTTAATCGTATGCGTCTTACTTTCACTTTCATTTGCGATAGATTGTGGCGCGCTGGCTTATAAATACACTCGCCTGCTCATCTGAGGTGATCCACGTCGTCATATATGACTAAAACAACTTGACATAGCCTGTTTTCAACAACCAGATGCATTTACACTTGTCCAGTTTCGTCTGGAATACGGTCCAGACCACGTCCTCAAGTGGTTTGACCTGTCGGATTCAATCCGTCTGGATTCAACCTGGTCTTTTCACGATCGAATAAGTTATCCGATCACAGAAAACGCATGAAGTGACCAGATGTAGGCTAAACAGCCCCTTTGAATCCATCTTCTACTTTTGGGAAAGTTGACTAAAGTTGCGTCGCGCGAGTTTTCTTCTCTGATACGGAGAACGGCGGCGAATACACTATCCTGCAGGCACATAGCCAGGCGAGCGTGAACGCGCATGACGTCACGCCCAGTCTCAGATTCGAGCCCGAATCCCTCTTATTTATTTCACTGTACAGGATTATAGAGGCGATCGCAGTGATCAGAGAAGGGCTCATTCAGCCCATCAGGCGATTGTTTCAGCATGTATGGGTTAGAAAACGGCTATTTTCAACATGAAATGTTGCGGAATGCACCTTTAAATTAACGATCAATTAATGGTCTGCTGCAGAGGGTGGAGTATGACCAACAGCTGGACAGGGTCTTCGCAAATACTGCTCAAAATGTTATTTTCCTCACCAAATTAAAGAGAATTGTTTTTAATCTAAATAAAGGGCTTTAATCTAAAAAAAAGTGAACTTGAACCAAGTTACGTGCCATTCAGAATGACTGAATGTTGTGCACGCGCTCTTTTGTGAACAATGCGACAGGCAACTAAACCCAAATTATTCACCACATTTTATTACAATATTGTTCTCTAGGGGTGTGGAAAAAAATCGATCTCTCGATGCATTCGCGATGCAGACGTGGCACGATCCTGAATCGATTCACAAATATCCCAAAATCGATTTTCCAAAAAAAAAAAAAATATATATATATATATATTTATAAAAACGTAATATTAACGGAACGCGAAAGACGGAAGTGCAGTGACCGGACCGTCTGACGCGTGCACATAACAGAGACGCGATGGCGCGCAAGATCCAAACACCCTCCTCGTTAGGTTAAAAGCTGACGTGTGGAAATATTTTGGCTTCTGAAGTTGAAGAGGGAAAGGAACTGGGCAAGAGCCACGCTAGTTGTAAGCTTTGTAGAATAAAACTAACGACGGAAACACGACAAATATGACAAGCCATATGATGCGTTTCCAGCCAGAGGAGGAAAAACACTCGGCTGTACCGGTCATTATAATATTAATTTACTACAAGTAAGTTAAAGTTATGCTCCTAGTTCAGGCACACGTTTATTTTCCTGTTGGTTCTTTGGAATGCTAATAAAATATATTGTACGTTAATTCTTTATGGGTCATTACTTTGTACATTTAAAGGAAAGTATTTATAGTCACACACACAAAAGATTCAGATAATCGATTTGTAACATTATAAATGTCTTCACTGTAACTTTTGATCAACTTAATTTAATTTATCCTTGATGAATAAAAGTATAGATTTCTTTTTCTTTCTCCCAAAAAATGTAAGAAAAATTCTTACCAACTCCAAACTTTTAAACTGTATTATTTAATGTTACAAAAGCTTTCTAATTCAGATAAATGCTGTTCTTTTGAATTTCTGGTTGATTCTCTGAATTGGGTGCCCTTCAAGCCCCACAAACTTGCTTCAAAGATTTTCAATTGAAGGAAATCACAAAATGCATTTTAATGCTGTCAATTAATAGAACCAGACCTGTGCCTTTGCATTATAATGCAACACAATTGTTCAAAAAATTATTTAAAGATAATGGGTTGCCTAAGTAGTAGACAACAAGCATGTTTGCATGTCTTCACTAACCATCATTACATTTTCATTGAATTTCAAACAAATAAAAAGTGCAATTAATACCAAAATGATGCTGCTGCTAATATAATCATATGTTGGTCTAGTGTATTTTTGTTTACTGTTGTAAAATGGAAAATCAATAATCGCTAATCGAGAATCGTTAATAATCGAAAATCGACTGTAATCGAATCGGGACTTCAATAATCGTAATCGAATCGAATTGGGAAATCAGACAGATTAACCACCCCTATTGTTCTCTTTATATGTTATGTAATATAACACTCCCAATAGTCATTAATCGTGCATTGCCGTTTGAGCTGCGCACTGTATAGATCACGCTTCAATTTTCAACAAAACGCATCCAATATGAGATAAATCAGATATAGACATACACATAATAACCTATTACAACTTACATTTGCATAAAACATAAGGCTGCGAATACACAAGCAAACGTAGTCATGATGAAGTCCAAACATAACGCCGGTGTGCTCGCTTACATGTTTTGCGGTTGAGCAGCAGGCACGCGCATAGACCTGATTAATCGATAATGGATAAGTTTGATCGATTAATGTATTATCGACAATTAATCGGTTAATCGTTGACATCCCTAATACTGCTTTACAAAGATAACAAGAAAAATATTTTGCAATAAAAATTTTAAATTAAATATAAAATTAAATGTCCCGAACTAAGCAAGCCAAAAGCGACAAAGGTGAAGATAGGCGAGTCCGGAATAGGCTATATATATATATATATATATATATTAGGGGTGCTCCGATCAGGATTTTTGGGGCCGATCACCGATTACTGGAAAGTTGTATCACCAGATACCAATACCGATTACCAATTATAGAGTCTATTTGAAGCCTTCTATTTATCATGTACCATTATTATTAAACTATATTTAACAACATTGTACATTAAGTATTACAATTAAGAGAAGACAATGTATCATGAATTTGCACCTGTGTATTTATCAGACATGAAAACGGGTCAGGGGTGAAAAAGGTGAGAAAGATATTACCCCTCTAGGGGGGTCCAGGGGGGCCCAATTATTTTATAGTCTACTATAAAATTAGGAAAATAAATATAGCACAAATGTATAGCACAGCTGTTTAATGAGGCAGCAACTTATGATAGATAGGACAGAACAAACAAATGCAATTAATAATCTTTCATTGCACAAAATTATTATGATATGATTATGAAAGACTCTTATGAAAAGATTTATGAAAGATTGTGAATAGAGTGCGGCACACAGCACTTATGCGCATCACGAGCGCTGAATGATGCGCTTGAGGCAACATGAGTCACAGCGCGCAGCTCTTCGAGTCCGTTTGGAAAAGTTCTAAGCACAAAGGGAATACATCGATGCATAGTGTATACAGTATCTATCTAATGGAGAATAATCTATACAGTATCTATATAATGGAGAATGACTGACGACGCGCTGTTTAAACCTGAATGGAGAATGACTGACAGCGGAGGGAAAAGTTTACGTGAACTTGCATTTAATGACTTAAACATTAATTTCTTTCTCACATTATACTACAGTATGGCTTCATATATATTATGAGTTTTTAAACTCAACCTGAGCGCTCGTTGCCGCGGCCATCAGTGGACACAGTATTGTCTGTAGCTCGCGCAGTCTTCACTCAGACGCGCGCTTCCGTTGCAGACACTCTATTCTTTCTTTACATGTTGATCACAGTTTGACAAGCAGACAGCGGCGCGGTACAGACATTGCAGATGGATTGCTAGTGAAATGCTTTTTCACACACCTTGTACAATTGCCAGACATCTGAAGCCATTTTTACCAGGGCATAAAAAAATTGTCTCACGAGTTTTGCGTCATCTGATCGGCTTTTCTGGATCGGCCTTTATAGAGACCACCGATCACACATCCCAAAGCAATTATCGGCCGATCGTGATCGCGACCGATTAATCGGAGCACCCTTAATATATATATATATATATATATATATACACACTAAAAGTTCATTATGGTTGAGTATTCCCCCCAAGTATATATTTCAGTAATTAAATTAATATAACGTGAGATTAGTCCACTTGAAATATCTTTAGTGGCAGGCAGCCAGCCTAGATTCTTTACCATGGAGCTCCAGATTCCGACTGAGTAGGAAATATCAGTGTATTTTAGTACAGTGTTGAAAGAAAAAAACAAGTAAAGTTAACAAAAAATAAATAATTTCCTTCTGATGTTGCTCACCTGCTGGACTTTGCCCTCAAAATCTGCATCGTTTTTGTCATAAATCACCTGGGCAAGTCGGATCTGTTCCGCTGTGGCCTACAGATAAATGACATCCATAATCAAAACACAGTCATACATTGGGACTCGTCAAACCTCACTGATGGAGTGTATTTGTGATGCTCACCAGTATCTGTTTCTGTGGCTGTGAGGTGTGCGTGGTTTGTTGTAGGGCTCTGTCCCGATTGCCCCTGGCAGCATCAGTGACCACTGAAGTCATCATAAACAGTATATACAAAATAATGTATGTACAAAATAGAAAATTCTGGAGGAGAAGAAGAAACGGACACAGATTATAACACACACAAGACTACAAAAAAAATTCCCCAAGATGTTTGTGTAAGAAACGTTTAGTGACAGGTGCAGTGGGCCTGTGGCTAGTTTAACTCTCCGCTCTGTGCTTCCCATGTAAGACTATCACCCCCCTATCTGTTCAGCACTTAAATATAGCCATGCAAACATAGTCTGGATTGGTGTCCACTTACACGCCCACCAAAACCCCACTCCTGGAAAAATAAAACACGCCTATAACATATAAACAGCACATCAATCTGAAAGGGACAGTGCACCTAAAACTAAAGTCAATCATAAAGGTTTGAAACAATATAACGGTAATAAATATTTGTTGTGGGTTTATCTATTTAACAAGGACTGAATTTCAAAACCTAACGTTAACTTACTTAGATTGATCGCACACTTCAGCAAATCGAACGCGCAGTTCGACCAAAAACGCATTCTAGGTAACGTAATAAAGTTAGGGGGCATGATACGATTCGAACGAAAACACTTCAGCTAACAGCCGACTAATATCGCGTTAACAGTTTAAAATCGCGATCATCTTGTATATCAGCCTTCACGACGGACTAACGTTAAAATAACACAGATCGCACAAGCAACCGTAAAATGGCCCTTAGCAACAGACACGCCAACTCGAGCGAGGTCTCATTGTTTAAGTGATGTTCAGCTCAATTAAAACCCACAATTACGCCATGTTTACAGTCGGGTTGGCTATGGTTAGAATAAAGGGGATTTTGAAAACAAGTCGATGCTAACACAACAGGCTCTGCTAACTGTTTGTGCAGCACCACGCCGCGCCGCTGCTGCTAATGCTACGACCAACCGACAAACAAACTTCAGCTCATCTGCCACCAACAATGAGGCAAAATCAAGTAATGTAAACACTTCAGTCACTGGCCCGATAAAAAACCATAAGCTCTTTTTACAAGTCAACGGTAATGGTTTGCTTTCGCTTTTTTGGCAACACAAACATACCCTCTCCGCTCCCTCAAACGCTGTGTTTTTACCTGCCCACCGACCGCACGCGCTCTCCTACAAGCAGCGTGAAGCTCGCAACGAGAAACAATGCTGATTTTCAATATAAAAGCACAGACGATATTACTAGAATAAAAGTCCAGATCCGTTGCGCATAGAATAAATGTAAATGTAAGGTTGATAGTAGGAAGCCATAGAATGTAAAAAAAGTAGGGAGCACATTTTTAAATCGTTCTTCTATGCATTTTTCTAATGTAATATTTTATTAAAAATGATATGGTCAGAAAAATATTTCGAGTGTTTTAAATTTACTTGGAAAAAAATAATAGTTTTACAAATAACGTTTTCTTTTTTTTATTTATAATATATATATATATATATATATATATATATATATATATATATATATATATATATATATATATATATAATATATATATATATATATATATATATATATATATATATTCCTTTTTTACAAAACACAACAAAACATGACCAGAAAGCAAGAACAACTTTGGAACATTTCCAAAGTCCAAAGTCTTTCACATTTGTCCAGTTGTAGATGTAGTCCGAATGTGATTTTTTCCATTTTCCTTATGTTCATAATAAGGTCTACTAGTACAACCCATTCCTTGATTGTCGGACGAGTTTGAGTCATCCATTTTTTGTAATGGCCTTTTTCCCTGCAGCCAGGAGTATATTCCAGAGATATCCATTGACTGTGTCTGTGGCCATGGCAGGAGTTTTTAAGGCCCGGGTACATAGTTCTGAAGTCCAGTAGGATAGGGACATCAAATACGATTTGCAGTGCTTTGTTGATTTCAGACCAATATTCTTGAATCACCAAACAGTCCCCAAAACACATGATAATGATGCGCCTCCTGACAACCACACCTTCTCCAACACTCAGGACTTCCTCGTCTAAAATAAACGGTTTGACAAGGTGTTATGAAAACTGAGATAGACATTTCCATCAAAATTCTTGTCAGACATGTGATTTTGTGGTTCTCCACTGTGCTGTACATATATTCTCCCATTCCTCGTCAGTCAAAGTGAAATTGTCTTCTCTTTCCCATTTATTTTAATAGATTGAGACAAATAATTTCCCAATTTGTTAAGACACTTATATATTTTTGATATTATTCCTCTTGAAAGTTCTGATTTATATGCCTCAATAAACAGTTAGATCAGAGGAATATAATGGTCATCCTTTTGTTTAATTTCTTGGTAATAGTAACTTCTTGTTTGCAAGTACCTCTAAAAGTCCTGTTTTTCTAAGCCAAAGGATTCCCTCAGTTCATCAAATGTTTTTATTTGGTTTTCTTTTTCAATATGGTAAAAAAAACCCCAAAAAAACTTAAATCTCTAGTCTGGTTCTGTTTGGTACAAAACCTTAGTCATAAGCCAACCACATAACGTTTTCAAATTTTATAATGTTAAAACCTGTCACTTTCTGTTGACGACAAACACGCTATAGGGAGGAACCATCAATTCATCAATGGAAAACAACAGGCCTACACATCAATAAAATGTTGATAGCTTAATAGAATCACTGAATCATTTTTGAACAGGTTCATTAAACTGTTCGAAGTAACCAATTCGCAGAAATTATCCCAGATTTTCAATGTGGTCGCATAGCCTACTTTTTGGACCATAATAAATCAGTATGCCTCAAAATAAGGCTAGATTTCTAATCATTGAAATTCTATGTTTGACAACATTGGAAATCATTGTCTCAGAAGGTTTAAACTGAGCTCCATAAAGAAAATTACTGAGAGGCTAATTGCATAAATTGCCTATTGTTTTTTGCTGAAGCATTTATATAATAGTGTCCCCCTCCTTGAATAGTTTAACATCATGTTCCTGTCCTGTGATTTGAAATGTATTCAACCACCTAACAGCTTGTTACCTTCTACACAGATCATGGTGTGTCAACAAATATCGTCTGTCATTCATCAACTCAGTGTTTTAGTGGGGCTTCTCCATGCTGATCAATAACCTTTCTTGTTTAATCTTTCTAAACAAGCAGAGTGTGAGACATTGGTCAATGTACAGGACGCTTTCAACCAACTTCAAACATTTTTGTCAGTCAGAATAACGGCGGTACTGATCACTAATAGTCCTGGCTGGTTCAGCTGCATGTTTAGTCCTGTACTTCAAGATGTGGTCAAACATGAGAACTCTGATCTGGTTCTTTGTAGTTTATGGCTTGTTAAAAACAACAGCTCTACAGATTTCACAATGCACTTTGCAAAAGGTAAGTCCACTTTAAGCTTGGAACAAGGCAAATTTATGTTCTTTTTTGGATGTTTACAAATTTCCAAGTCCAAATGCACAATACATTTCATATATAGGCTATAAGTAATGAGGTAACATGAAGAAGGGGCACTATTCAAAAGTTTGGGATTAGTAGAATGTTTTAAAGTTTTTGGAAAAAAAATCTGCATTTGGCGGACTACATCATGGCTGCATTTATTTGATCATACAAGGCAATGAAGGCATCCAATATAAGTATTCATTTATTTCAATTGCTTACAATTAAAATCTTACTGACACCAAACACTTGAACAGTATGTGTAAATATATATACAGTTATATATATATATATATATATATATATATATATATATATATATATATATATATATATATATATATATATATATATATATATATATATATATATATATATATACATATTGAATGGTCTGAGCTTTGCTTGTTGCCATCCTTAGTACTGCAATATAATTCACTTTTTTATTGTTTGTTCAAAATCGAATTGTGTTTTGTTTGTGTTTCCACCCAGGATTTTTTAGAGTCACTGAAACCTCAAGATTTATTTTATTATTTTGATACTATTTCCACTAAATCAGGTGAGTCTGATTCAGATATTGAGAAATAGTGGTCACGAATAAGGAGGCAAAAAGTTTACAGATAGATCATTAGGTTCAGAGGTTTTAAAAGACCGTAAACATGTACATAAACTAGACTAAACATGTACATACCCTGACATTAGTAGTTTGTTCTCTTCAGTGCCTCACTTTGAGCTGGTGTGGGTGAATTGCTCGAGGAATGAGTCTTTCAGGGGGCTGTGGAGGTGCTCGTTTCAGACCGAAGGAGAGAGATTTGAGTTGGGCCAGCACAGAGATGAACGACCAGTGTCCTGTCCCACAAGTCTGGAGATGGTGATCAACTCAACGGTCAGTGTGGTGAAGAAAGGGAGGACATGTGCTGCGAGCAGCTGAAGTTACTGAGACCAGCACATACAAGAACTCTTCTCCCTGTCTGCCATGGCAAATTAGTAAGTTGTTTTTTTATGCTCTATGTTTGTCCTTTAAGTATTTGTGGCAAGATATACTATAGTATACTTATTTTAGTCTAATTTTGTCTTCAGCAAGGTCTGATTCAATATGGGGAGAGGAGGCTGTGTATTCGCCCAGTGCTTCAAAAACACATAGACTATCTGAAGGATCTTACTATGGATTTACCTTCGGGTGTACCTCACCTGCTATTAACCCACACATTACCAGCGAGGACACATCTTAAACAGCCCAAGAGTGAGTGAACAATATGCTGGTTATATATACACAGTTTACTACCATATCACTGAACATAAGCATATCACTGGCCTGCAGTCCACAGCAATACATTTTGCAATTGAGCTTGTCCATATGTTCGAGGGGTCATTCACATGCAGGGCACTACTTCACTTTTCATCTTTTTCAGTGTCATATACCATGAGTGCCACATGTTTTTTTTTTCCTTCTTTTTTTGCAGTTGTAAAAAAAACCAGCTTTGATATAGAAATATATGTAATAAATGTATTAAACAAATAACGTAAACAACATAAACAAATGTCGCATAATTACACCAGTAGGTGGTGACAAATTACTTTAGTCAAGTCAAGTCACCTTTATTTATGTAGCGCCTTTTACAGTACATATTGTTTTAAAGCCGCTTTACAGAGATAACAGGAATATAATGCAACAAAGTTTCTAGAAGAAATTAGCGTCACAGTCCAGCAGTGGCGCAGATAGGATTTTTTAACTGGGGGGATGGGTTGACCAAGCTGTCAGCAAATGATTTAAACTCAATTCGTTATTTTACATAATTTGGGCTTTAACTATTTGGGCAAATGATTTGAACTAAAAAGTCAGTGGGGGATTCTTATTTGAAATCATGGATTACAACAATGAACAAAGGTAAAAAAAAAAAAAGGCCTTACTGATCACCACTAGATATGTATGATCAGACTGGTATTTGACTAATATTTCAATCACCCATGACCCATGTCTTCAGTAAAGTATTTATTATTTAAACATTTGCTTATCTCAGCATACTATCATTATGAACAAAAAAGCAAAAAAATCTAATAATAACTAAATATTTTAAATGTAAGTGTTAATTACAAGTTTGTTGCAATTTATAGATTAGAAATATCTTTCAAATGATGAATGACATATTAAGAAATGTTTTTCATAGCCCATAATTAAAGAATCTACATCCTCCGTTGCTCCGTACAAAAAAAATAAAAAATAAATAAAAATAAAAACATGATTTCCTGCTATAAGAGGATGTCAAAAGTTTATTTGTTTGCATAAACCTTGCACTACACAAATTTACTTATTATAATTATTTTATAGTGGTTTACACAACAGTGAACATACCTCTGTCAATTATACAGTACAATGCATGGTTAAATTATTAGATAAAACATT
Organism: Hybognathus amarus; assembly: GCA_030378365.1. Taxonomy (NCBI): domain Eukaryota; kingdom Metazoa; phylum Chordata; class Actinopteri; order Cypriniformes; family Leuciscidae; genus Hybognathus; species Hybognathus amarus. The sequence continues at coordinate 100,638 of JAQIUQ010000710.1, forward strand.
ATTTCCTGACGACGATAAATTCAATTTGATTTATCCAACTATTCTTTTTGTGTTCATTCATTATTTTCCTCTGTCCACTCATCTTAATGCATAGTTATGGTCTCAACATTGTGCAGTGTTTACTAAGAGCAAAAGCCTTATTGTCAGAATAGCTATTTAACAAATCTAGTCTGCCACATCTGGGAAAGTCAACAGGCATAGGATGTTGTTTGGTTTTTAAAAAACGAGGTGATGCCTTTATGTGGCATTTATACAGTCATTTTTTTTTCTCAGTTCAGAAAATCTCCTATCAGCTCAGTCATGGATTGTATATGATCACTATGGTTACCGGTCCGCTACTCCAGGCACGATGGAGGCAGCTAGCTCCTCATAGGACCCAGGGGACGTCACTCAAGAGGAGTCGTAGCACAGAGTGTAAACGTCGGTGGCATGATGGCATCGTGTGTTTATTGACAACAGAACAGCGTGTCGTGAGAACATGGGTACAAAGTAATGGTGACCGGTGTAGATTATTATTGTGCGTGTCACGGCCCGCCGCTGCTTCAGAATCGGGTCGGGGCACACACAACAAAAACTTTGGCTAGCGAAAACACTGGTTATCCTCTGGTTTACCGATTTTTGTCGACTTTCGTAGGGATAGTGAGGGCGGGGGACGGATCGGGTCACTATGAATCTGGGGGGGTCATGTCCCCCCGTCCCCAGTGCTATCTGCGCCCCTGCAGTCCAGTTTAGGTAAATTCAGTGATGGTTCATTTTTGGGTAACGCTTCCTTTTACAGTCCAGTTACCCATGTAAATACGATGTACTTATTTTAATAACTACAATTACTGGGTAATAACTAGTACTAACCCTGAACCTACCCCTAAACCTACCCCTGTTCCATGTACTTACCTTATATTAGCCAGTACTTTCTAGGTAATTACACTGTAAGTACACTGTAAGTACTGTACTGTAAAAGGAAGCAGTGTATGATTATGATTCAAGCAACATTATAGGCCAGAAGTCAGATTGGTTTGGAACAATCAGAATATTATCCAGTTCCATCAGGTTGAAGATCGGAGTCACACGATCGGAGAAGGGTTGGTTGAGGGATCAGTGTCGATGGCTGTCATGTCGATGAGGCCTTCACAGGGGAGAGTCTGGTTGACACAATCTCTGCTGACACTGAGGTGCATTGTGGTTGTGTCTAGGCACAGGTCCTCCATCTGATCTGGAAACGGACCAGATACGGCTGACTACATCATGTGTCGTGGTCATGTTTAGGCGCAGGTCCTCCATCTGATCTGGATATGGCCCGGATCAGGCTGACTACATCATGTGTTGTGTCTAGGCGTAGGTCCTCCATCTGATCTGGATACGGCCCGGATCCGGCTGACTATATCATGTGTTGTGGTCGTGTCTAGGTGCAGGTCCTCCATCTGATCTGGATACAGACCGGATCCGGCTGACTATATCATGTGTTGTGGTCGTGTCTAGGTGCAGGTCCTCCATCTGATCTGGATACGGACCGGATCCGGCTGACTACATCATGTGTTGTGGTCGTGTTTAGGCATAGGTCCTCCATCTGATCTGGATACAGCCCGGATCCGGCTGACTGACATCATGTGCTATGGTTGTGTTTAGGCGAAGGTCCTCCATCTGATCTGGATACGGCCCGGATCCGGCTGACTACATCATGTGTTGTGGCTGTGTCTAGGCGAAGGTCCTCCATCTGATCTGGATATGGCCCGGATCCAGCTGACTCACTGCATCATGTGCTGTGGTCGTGTCTAGGCGCAGGTCCTCCATCTGATCTGGATACGGCCCGGATCAGGCCAGACTACATCATGCGTTGGATTCATGTTGTAAAGACTCTGGGCGGGTCTGATCGAGGGGAATTTGCATATCATAATTAATAATTCATAATTAATAATTATTCATACAGATTTGGATCAGACCGGTCTTACATGTTAATAAATCCCTCGATGAGGGCTTTCTGTTAACTTTACTTATATGTATACATGTGTATCTCTGCAATTAACCACAAATTAACTGTAATAGATTGCACAGACCACGTCTTACAAGACAAGTAAAATTAATTAGCTCAATTAATTTATAGAGCAGGGAAAACTTAATTCTCTGGCCAGAAGAATTCAGCATTCCAACTCCATAAAAAATACCCTTTAGGTATTTTCAGTTATGTAAAGCATGTAGCATTCAATTGACACTTCAGGGACTTTATTATGAGCATTGGAACAGTAAACCAGTCAGGATGAGTATATTGGTTTAATTAATCAACTATAGCATTCAATAAGGCAACTAAGTAAGCATTTACTACGTTACAATGATACATGTATATACAAACATTAAACACAAACTAAGACGACGCAGGGCGTTGAGACGATAAGTGAGTTGGGGAGAGAGAGAGAGAGAGTGAGGGTGAGAGAGAGGGAGTTACAGTCACCAAACAGTCAATTAATCTTTCTGAACACCATAAAAACACTTTCTTTATGCTTCTGAGAAGCTCTAATACCCCTTTTCCACCAACAAGAACCAGGTGCTGGTTCAGAGCTAGAGCTAGTGCTGGTTCGGAGTTGGTTCAGACTGACGAGCTTTCAAAGAACCGGTTTGCCTTTCCACAGGTTAGAGAGCCATCACAGAGCCAGATATTACGTCACTGTATACATCTCTTGTTGCCCAGCAACGCTAACGCGGCACACACAAACACACAAGGCTTGTACGAGATGGTTCGACACAGTGAATCTCGAACTGCAAGAGCGATTCGAAAAAACATTAGAAAAAGATTCGATCCAAAAGCAGGAGTCTAAAACTTTCCAAACACTCCCGCAGCTCCGAACAGTCCACGCTGCTCCGATGCATTCTCGAACAAGCCTTCCATCAACATTGCCGGTTGTTGCGTTACTATTTATGCTCATAGCTTTGCAAACCTAAATCGGCATCCAAACACGGCGAATTCCTACGTCCGTGCAGCTCGCCGTAACTTGCATTAACGGAGATTACAATCGAGCTACTATTAGCATGATTAGCTGCTATCTAAAAATGGCGGTCACAAGTTTCTATTCGTCTTGTTGGTCACGGTAACCCCGCCCCCAGCCACTGACGTAATCGGTTCTTACTTCTAGACCAGCAATGATTTGGTGCTACTTAAGAACCACTTTTACTGGTTCGGAGCTGGTGCTTTGGTGGTGGAAAAACAAAGAACCGATTTGAAACTAGGCTCTGGCTCCGAACCAGCACCAGTTCTGCCTTGGTGGAAAAGGGGTATAAAAGAAGGTAACGTTATACTTGCACAACATGTTTGGTCTGTGTGTGTCGCGGACTCGTGGCCAGGCCCGGTTGGGCCGCACGTTGAATGGGGAAGCTCTCCTGTGTGCGCACGTTCCGTGGAGTGCGTGAGCGCGTCCCATCCTGGCGCGTGCATGGTTGGTTGCGTGCGCGTGGCTTCCTTTTCCGTGGGAAGCCGCGTGGCGTTCGTTGGCATTCTGCGCGAATGTTTGAAAGGCTTAAAAGTCTTTAAGGTGACGTTACCCGATGAAATGGTTCGGCAAAGTCCGCTTCTTTTCCTGGGAGGCGAACTTGACAGTCCACTTGGGGAAAAGATGAACTTTTAGACGAACAAAAGGAAAGATCCTGGGTTGGATCGCATCTCCGTGGTGAGATGACGAGGGTTCACATGTTTCTCTGAGCAGGTCAGGATTGGAAGGGACGGGGCGAAGCTGCGCTCCTTCATTTATCACCTTGGTGAAATCCATCCCCTTCCTGTTGGCTTGAGCCAATTGGGGAGAGGGATGTTGCAGCGGGAAAACCCTTGGTTTATGGCCCTTTGTTCTCCCAGGGAAGTGCACGTGGTCATGTGTGGGAGGGGTGGTGTTTCAAGGAGGCTTAATAAAATAACAGTTTGATCTTCATTGGTGATAAAACATATTAAAAATACCCTTTGCCTTATACCTGTCACGGTGGATAAATCCTATGTCTCATTCATGTCTCGTGTTTCTGTTGTTGTATGTGTGTGTGCTGATTAGAGGGGCATGGCCGCTCATCAGAGCTCATTCAGTAATCACTCAGCACCAGCTGCAGTATATCATCCCGGTCTATTTAATCTCACCCATTCCTCATCTCCATTGTCAGATCGTTGTTTGTGGTGTCCGGTGTTTGATCCCTCTACGTTCCAGTATCCTTCGTTGTTCCTGTCTGTTCCCTGTGGATGTTCTGGTTTCGTCGTGTTGATCGTCACTTCACTTCACCTGCACCTGATCCTTCTGACCATCGAGTCCCTGCGCCGCTAACCTGCCTGTCTGTGGACTGTGTACTGAGTTTCATCCTGCCGGTCTATTTACCTGCCTGTCTGTGGACTGTGTACTGAGTTTTCAATAAATATTGTTACTTGCAATTGCTTCCGAAGTTTTACGTTACAGAACGATCTGACCAGAAATGGAAGCAGCGAGTGACAATTCGGAGACGCTGGAGGATTTTGTCAATCACAGCAGACGGCGGATGGAGACTCAAGAGAGGAACATCAACGACACCGCTCGCGCGGTTCAGGCGTTAGTGGCGCAGGTGTCCGGGCTCACCCAGCAAGTCCAACAGCTGCGTATTCCCGCTGCGCCGGTTCCACCGCCGATTCCCCAAATACCACCAGCGGACCCCTCCCAGTCGGAACCACGATTACCAGCCCCAGAGACATACTCAGGTGAACCCAATTTTTGTAGAGCTTTTCTAACCAGATGCTCCATGCACTTCTCTCTCCAGCCCAGAACCTTCCGGGAGGAAAGAACTAAGGTGGCTTTTGTATTAACGCTGCTGACTGGGAGAGCGGCGCTGTGGGGAACGGCGGTGTGGGAGAACCAAGAAGACTGCTCGTTCCAGGCGCTCTCCGACGAAATGAAACGGGTCTTCGACCGTGCCTTGGGAGGCAGAGAAGCGGCCAGATTGCTGGCCGAGTTACGTCAGGGACATCGATCCATGTCGGACTATTCAATCGAGTTTCGGACCCTGGCGGCGGAGAGCAAATGGAACGAGGAGGCGCAGTGGGATATGTTCCTGCATGGGTTGGCTGACCGCGTCCAAAAGGAGATTTATGCTATGGACTTACCACCGAAACTCAACGATTTAATCGCACTTGCTCTGAGAGTGGACGCCAGACTGTCTCGAGTGGAGCGAAGAGGACCCAACTACCGTTCTTCGGCGGAATCGGAGGGTCATCGTGCTGGAGGTGGGGACGCGGTCAGCCCCGTCTACGATCCCGAGCCCATGCAGGTAGGTCGAGCCCGGCTTTCCCGGGAGGAGAGGGAAAGGCGGAGATCTCAGGGCCTTTGCTTGTACTGTGGAGGAGCGGGACATTTTGCCTACAACTGTCCGTTAAAAGGCCCAGCCCGATAGTAAGTATGAGGCTACTATCGGGTGGGATCTCCGCCGAGAAGACCTCATCCACATCGACTCTCCTTCCGGTTCAGACTCCGATGGTCCAACCACCGTCACGATTGTCAGGCACTTCTGGACTCGGGCGCCGAAGGTAACTTCATGGATCACAACTTTGCACTCAACCATCAAGTTCCCCTCAAACCACTCACCCATCAGATTGCAGTGCACGCCCTCAATGGTCAAAAACTCCCCACCATATCTCAGGTTACTGAAGACATCACCCTCATCACATCAGGCAATCACTCAGAAACCATCTCATTCTACATCCTGGACACTCAACTTGCACCCATAGTTCTTGGTCACCCATGGCTCACCCGTCACAATCCCAAAATAGACTGGCAACTCAAATCCGTAGCGGCTTGGAGCAGTTTTTGTCATAAGTCCTGTCTTGTCTCTGCTTGTCCGTCTGTTTCTGTTCGTGTGGTACAGGAGGAGACAGTGGATTTATCTAACGTGCCCACGGAGTATCGGGATCTGAAGGAAGTGTTCAGTAAGTCTCGGGCTGATTCTCTCCCTCCACATCGTCCCTATGACTGTGCTATAGAGTTATTGCCAGGTACGTCTCCGCCTAAGGGCAAATTATATTCACTCTCTGTCCCAGAGAGAGAGGTCATGGAGAAATACATTTCTGATTCTCTAGCAACTGGGTTTCATCCGCCCTTCCTCTTCTCCTGCGGGGGCGGGGTTCTTTTTTGTGGGGAAGAAGGATGGATCGTTGCGACCTTGTATTGATTACCGGGGGCTGAACAACATCACGGTAAAGAATACTTATCCTTTGCCGTTGATGTCTTCAGCTTTCGAGAGGTTGCAAGGAGCATCCATCTTCACGAAATTGGATTTAAGAAATGCTTATCATTTGGTCCGCATTAGGGAGGGGGATGAATGGAAGACCGCATTTAACACCCCTAGGGGGCACTTTGAATATTTGGTCATGCCTTTCAGGTTGTCCAATAGCCCAGCGGTCTTCCAAGCACTTGTCAATGACGTGCTGCGAGACATGGTCGATCAATTCATATATGTCTACCTGGATGATATATTGATTTTTTCATCGTCTCTCCAGGAACACGTGCAACACGTCCGACAGGTGCTTCAGAGGTTGCTAGAGAATGGGCTTTTTGTCAAGGCGGAGAAATGCGTGTTTCATGCACAGTCTGTTCCTTTTCTAGGTCACATCATCTCGGTTGAGGGAATGCGCATGGATCCTGACAAGGTTAAGGCTGTGGTGAATTGGCCAAGTCCAGATTCCCGTAAGGCCCTACTGAGGTTTCTGGGGTTCGCCAATTTTTACCGTCGTTTTATTCGCAATTTCAGCCGACTAGCCGCGCCTCTGACCGCTTTGACCTCCCCCAGAACGACGTTCAGGTGGTCAAGCGCAGCAGAAGCTGCGTTTGCCAAACTGAAGAACTGCTTTGTTTCAGCTCCCATCCTGATATCCCCTGATCCATCACGTCAGTTCGTGGTGGAGGTCGATGCGTCAGAGGTGGGGGTAGGTGCAGTGTTATCCCAGCGCTCTCCTTCAGACGATAAGATGCATCCTTGCGCGTTTTTTCACATCGTTTGTCCCCTGCCGAAAGCAATTATGACATTGGCAACAGAGAGTTGTTGGCAGTCAAGTTAGCATTGGAGGAGTGGTGCCACTGGTTAGAAGGGTCGGGGGTACCTTTTATCGTTTGGACCGATCACAAGAATTTGGAATACATTCGTACGGCTAAAAGACTTAATTCCAGGCAGGCTCGGTGGGCTCTTTTTTTCGGACGTTTTGACTTTACTCTCTCGTACCGCCCGGGTTCTAAAAACATCAAACCCGATTCTTTATCGCGCATTTTTGACCGTTCCGATCGCCCGTCTACTCCCGAGTGCATTTTACCTGAGAATCTATTCGTCTCTACACTCACATGGGAGGTCGAATCGAAGGTCATGAAGGCCTTAGAAGGGGTAACGCCTCCGACTCGGTGCCCACCGAACCGTTTGTTTGTGCCGGAGAGTTTACGGTCCAGCGTTATTCAGTGGGGTCATTGTTCCAATGTGGCTTGTCATCCGGGAGTCAATCGCACTATGTCTTTAGTCAAGCAACGATTCTGGTGGCCTCTCATGGCTCATGATGTTCGCAGTTTTGTATTGGCTTGCTCAGTTTGTGCCACAGGTAAGACTTCCAATCGACCTCCGGACGGGTTACTCCAACCGCTGCCGGTGCCTTCGAGACCCTGGTCCCATATCGCACTAGATTTTATTACCGCCCTCCCACCCTCCCAGGGTCACACGGTAGTTTCGACCGTGGTGGACCGGTTCTCGAAGGCGGCCCATTTCATTCCCTTGCCCAAATTACCCTCAGCCAAGGAGACAGCGGTTATTGTCGTTGACCACGTCTTTCGGATTCATGGCCTCCCGACAGACGTGGTTTCTGACAGAGGACCCCAATTTGTATCCAAATTTTGGAGAGAGTTTTGTAAACTTCTGGGGGCGACTGTCAGTCTGTCCTCTGGGTTCCATCCCCAGAGCAATGGTCAAACTGAGCGAGCCAACCAGGATTTTGAGAGAACGTTGCGATGTTTAGTGTCCAAGAATCCTTCCTCGTGGAGTCAGCAACTTTCTATGGTGGAGTACGCCCACAATACGTTGCCAGTGTCATCCACGGGCCTATCACCATATGAGTGTAGTGTAGGTTACCAGCCACCGATTTTTCCTAGTCTGGAATCTGAAGTCGCGGTCCCCTCCGCCCACGCCTTCGTCCAGCGGTGTCACCGCACTTGGACGAGAGCCCGTGAGACTCTACTCCAAGTGGGGGCGCGCACCAAGGCCAAAGCCGATCGCCACCGGCGGAAGCCTCCCGTATACGTCGTCGGTTCTAAAGTGTGGCTTTCTACCAAGGATATTCCTCTCCGTTCCGTTTCGAATAAACTTGCACCTAAATTCATTGGCCCGTTTGCTGTCACCAAAATCATTAGTCCGGTGACAGTCCGCCTGAATCTTTCTCCAGTGTACAGGAGAATCCATCCCGTCTTTCATGTTTCCAAAATTAAGCCCGTCTTTTATGCTCGCATTAATCCGCCAGTCCCGGTTCCCCCCCCCGCCACGCCTCGTAGATGAGGAAACCACTTATTCGGTTAGTCGTGTTCTGGACTCGAGACGGAGGGGACGCGGATTTCAGTACTTGGTGGACTGGGAAGGTTACGGTCCGGAGGAGAGAAGTTGGGTACCAGCTAGAAACATCCTGGATCACTCCCTTATCGATGATTACAATCGACAGGTAAGGGAGTCTGGGAGCGCCAGGAGGCGTTCCTAGGGAAGGGGTACTGTCACGGTGGATAAATCCTATGTCTCATTCATGTCTCGTGTTTCTGTTGTTGTATGTGTGTGTGCTGATTAGAGGGGCGTGGCCGCTCATCAGAGCTCATTCAGTAATCACTCAGCACCAGCTGCAGTATATCATCCCGGTCTATTTAATCTCACCCATTCCTCATCTCCATTGTCAGATCGTTGTTTGTGGTGTCCGGTGTTTGATCCCTCGTACGTTCCAGTATCCTTCGTTGTTCCTGTCTGTTCCCTGTGGATGTTCTGGTTTCGTCGTGTTGATCGTCACTTCACTTCACCTGCACCTGATCCTTCTGACCATCGAGTCCCTGCGCCGCTAACCTGCCTGTCTGTGGACTGTGTACTGAGTTTCATCCTGCCGGTCTATTTACCTGCCTGTCTGTGGACTGTGTACTGAGTTTTCAATAAATATTGTTACTTGCAATTGCTTCCGAAGTTTTACGTTACAATACCTCTGTGCATATTCGAGTGTTTCATTTCCTACGCATTCTAGAGACACCGAGGATCATTATGTTACATTAAAGGAAAATACGCTTACGTTTAATCATGCCTAAAGCGGGTATTCTAATTTCTATTTATGCCACGACCAACAAAGTTACTTCACTGTGACATGGGGGAAAACACTCATACATAGAAACACATTGAATACATCTGGTTAAATGTCTTTTAACACAGAAAAGTCCATCTCTTGGTTCAGAGACATTCAGCACATTCCACAGTCTTGTAACGTGATCTCACTCCAGTGAGTGGAAGAATGTGTGTGTGTGTGGCGGTGTATGTGTGTGCGTTTGTGTGTGGGGGGGGGTCGATTTGCGATCGATCGATGACTGGTCGATTTGCCTGGCAAGATCCCTACAATGTCTAGGTGGTCCATCATATGATCTGGATACGGCCCGGATCAGGCTGACTGCATCATGTGTTGTGGTTGTGTCTAGGCGTAGGTCTTCCATCTGATCTGGATACGGCCCGGATTAGACTGACTACATCATGCGTTGTATTCATGTCTAGGTGGTCCATCATATGATCTGGATACGGCCCGGATCAGGATGACTGCATCATGAGTTGTATTCATGTCTAGGTGAAGGTCCATCATCTTATCTGGATACGTCCTGGATCCGGCAGACTACATCATGGGTTGTATTCATTTCTAGGCGTAGATCCACCATCTGATCTGGATACGGCCCAGATCCGGCTGATTACAGTAAACCTTGGAATAAACAGAAAAACTAAAATTAGTGTAGATCCCAGCGATTCATTGAATCAAATGATTTGTTTGAAACATTGATTCATTCAGAAATTAAACAAGTCATGGGCTGTGTCCAAAATTATTGCACACTCTCTTGAGTAGGTAATTATTTATTTGAATAAGTACTTGCTAATTACTTCACAACAGTGTGTAGTATGAAATAATGTTGTTATTATCATGTGACCTGCCACTG